>WTSP01015804.1:0-125839 GCA_025331215.1 Actenoides lindsayi | reverse complement strand
TTGTTTCTTTCCCAAAGGCCAGTGAGTTGTAGAGAATGTGTCATTAGAGAATTGGCTAAAGCCACCATCATTAGCAAACTTTTGCATATTGGACTTTGTGTACGTACAGACACAGAAAATGTTTCTTCTGGATGTCTGTTTTAGGGCAGGTACACCACTGATGGAGTGTAGATTCAGTTTGCATATGAATAGGGAAAATAGAAAGCTAGGGAAAAAAACCAACAAAAGAATAAAAAAAAGACAATGCATAACACAACAAAATCTTATTTGGTATGATTTAAAGATTAACATCAGTCTAAGAGACAATAGAAGGAAATGCAGTGACACATGAAACAAACTGGTCACTTAAGAGCATTGATATAAATGCAAAGATCATTATCAGGAAAAGCAGAACTTTAGACTACCGTGTTTATTTAACAAATCCTCTGTGATTTGGGAAGAGGTTCTAATGTGTTTTACAGGTGGAAATAAAAGTGAGATGAAAGCGTTGAAGGCTGAAATATCCAGCTTAGTTCTCCCGACACTGAATTTATTTTTCAGTTCTCATTTTTTTTATATTGTTTCAGGAATTCATGCATCAATGTAGCATTTTGTTTTCATTATATAATTCCTCTCCCCTGTTGTGCCATAAACTTTAAAATTTTGAAGTTCAAAGATATTGGCTGCACAAATAGTTATTTGTGTACACACGAATTGTAGACATGAATTAGGTCAGCTGGAAATGTGGTCTTTAATTGTGATACTCTGCATGCATTCTTCGGATCGCAAATTCCAAACCCACACTTCCCAAAGACAAAAGAGTCAGGCACAGGAGGAAAAGTGGGGCAGTAGGGCAGATGCCACTAATAGAGATAAACAATAGGAGAATGCATAACACTCAGCATAGACTGTGCTTACAGCAAAACAGATCACTTTCCCATCATCTGGAAAAGGATGAACTCAATGTGGATTCATCTCGTTTGCTCTTTGTCTATGCTCCTTAGACTGCACCTCGTTTGGTTTCTGCTTTTATTGGCAAACTTAATTTTCACAGGGAAATAGTATGTATTTATTCCCTAATTGGTCTTGCCTCATTGCTTATATTTATATTTCTTTGGTGTAGGAGGTTAACTTTTAAGAAATCCAGTTGAAACTGGGCTTTTTTCCCTGTTCAGTATTTTTGTAATTCTGTGGCAAGCTTTGTATTAAATTAACTTGGGATCAAGTCCAAAAGTCCTTCTTTAGGTAAACTTCCCACTGAAATCATCGAAGATTTTTGCCTGAAAGAAGACTTAAGTATATTAAGATCAGGTCCCAATCTGACTGTTCAGTTTCATACCCAGAATGTCAGTTTTGTTATCATTTTAATAGCAATCTTCTGACAAATAGTACTGATATCCTCTTATGGATTAATGACTCGATTCACAAAACAAAGTTTCTCACTGTGAGGAAAACATACAGGCTCAGATTTTCCAGATTATTAAAGGTTTGTTGCTGCAAATCTGAAACAGTGCAAAAAGGGGGAGAGTCGGATTAAATGGAAAGTCTGCAAGAGTCTCAAACAGCATTCATATTTTTACGTCTCAGATGAGTATCGCAAATTGTGCACAGTAGCTGCTCTGCTGCCAGCAAGACCTGAACTTCCTCCAGGCCGTCCTGAAGTCATCCCTCCACCACTCCATCCTGGTCCTTACCCTCCTCCACACCCAGAATTCATCTATCCATCCCGGGCTCCACCACCTCATGGTAAGAAAGAAATAATAACCTTTCCCCGTACCGTTTGAATTTAGCTTCTTTAAAAATATGTGTTTCTCAGGAGCAGTGTGCTCTCTTCAGCTGCTGGCATCTTCTGCTTTCTTCATGTGGACATACAGTCTCCAGGTAGCCTCCTAATCATAGCCTGGCTATGATGTATCTCACAGCAAGTGTACCTCATTAGTAGTGTTTTCCCTGTTAAAACAGGATACAAAAATTACATCCTCATTGTCTATCCTAAGGCCCACGTGTTGTAGTATTTACATGACTGTTACTTTAAGGCTGTTGTGAGCTTTGCTGCACGTCAATATCGAGGAATGTGAATAGCTCTTTGACTGGATTGTGATAGTTATTTACGTTAAAGAGCTTGGCTGGGAGAAAGCAGCTTCTTTCAGGTTGTTTTCCTCAGTCTCGCTTGGCCAGGTAGGAAATGTATCAATAACGATACTTTCTGCTGGACAGTGGGGCTGGCCCGACGTGAAGGAAGAACTTTTTCAGTGATACACATGAGTAGGTTAGGTTTCTCCAGAGTAAGGAGGAAGCCAGAACATAATACTGCTATGTTCCTTATTCTGTCCCTTACTCAGGGAATTTACTCCATGCCTGCATAGCCTGCAGTAGGCCTGTGCCACCCAAAATCATTTGGCATAGCCACATACTCTTGTGCAAGTAAATACAAGCTCATTTCGCCCGTGCTCTGCAGATGCAAGCAGGCTCTGCTTGCGCTGGCACCAGCTGAAACTATTTAGCCTTGGTTCAGCACCAAGCTGAGCTAATAAGCCTAAGAGGCAAAGTATGTTAACTCGGGCCTGACACTGCACTGACGTAGCTGCACAGCTTCTGGTCAGCTGGGAGCACGGACAGAGCCAGCTCGCGTCTGCCTGCCAAAGGCCGTATAGGCACACCTTCCAGGGTTCTCCCTGCCCTCCTCTCACTCTGCTCTCCAGGAAAATGGAGATAACTGACCCCGTCTGCCTGCTCTTTGCTGCCGTAGGCTTTAGCAGAGGCCCTGCAGTGCCACGTACCCACTATACCGCTAGGTATGAGCGGACTTGGTCCTCTTTTGAAAGGCAAAAGAGGAAAACAGGATTGGACTTGCCACAGTGAGTCGTTGCTAGCTGTTTCAGCCAAATCTCTTCAGAGTCAAAGTGCCATTTCTCAATCCCAGTGCTGATTTAACTATGCGATTCACATTATTATGGAAGGTAAATATTTACTTTTAACGGAAACTGCTGCGCTAGTTGGAGATTACCAAAACTTATTATGATGAACTATTACAGTATTTTTCCAACTCTCTTCTTTCAGTGATCTTGCCCGTGAACCTCACTGACTATTGCCAGCTCTTCCGACATCTCTGCCTTAACGGGCGCTGCATTCCCACTCCTGGGAGCTACCGCTGCGAGTGCAACAAAGGGTTCCAACTGGATGGCAGAGGGGAATGCATTGGTATGTGGTTTTCTGCTGTAAATCACAGAAGGGAGTTTTGTTTTTTAAAAAAAAATAAAAATCTTTTCCACACAATGTAATAACTCTTAAATAAAACAGCCCCCCCCCCCCCAAAAAAAAACCAACCCACAACACAGCAAATAGACTTCCAAGAACTAATTGCTTTCAACTGCAAACTGATTTTTGCAGCAGTTTTGCCTTTAAGACAAAATCTAACAGATCTTGTAGCGTGCTACAAAATTATCCAGAAAGATTTGTTACTTTACTAATCTGTGACTATAATTTGTTTATTAAGGATTGAATATGACCTCTTTAAAATATTACCAGCTCTTTGAGAATGCAAATGACCTATTGTTAAAAAAAACCCAAAAACCAGTAATAGTCTCGGGCTTGGTAAGATTTACAAGTCCTCTTTCAGCTCATCAGGAGTATCTTGTTAGGCTCTTGAGCCCTTTATTTTTGGAACTCAGCTAGAGTTTGATTATAGGAACAAGGATTAGCTCTCTCACATGCAAGATTTTGCTTCTGTCAAAATCTGTGTCTCCAGTAGGACCAGGAACATGGAGGTGGGGGATTAAGGCCTCATTCCTTCATACATACAGTGTTTTGTCTTGTTGAGTCCTCTTTTTACCCAGCTCCTGCTTAGCTTAGAACATGGGAATTCAGTGGTCCCCTTTTGGATCGAAGCATGCTAGTTCTCCAACTACAAAACAATAAAATACCCCTGCAGTCTTAATAAAAATATATTGTCTGTGTTGCACAGATGTTGATGAATGTGAAAAGAATCCATGCATCAGTGGAGACTGCGTGAACACCCAGGGATCCTACATCTGCCAGTGTCGTGTTGGCTACCAGAGCACACCGACTAGAACCGAGTGCAGAGGTAAATGATGGTTTTACAGATGTATCTGTACTATTGTATACATACCAGGAGGGAAAATAGTTTTTAAACAAAATTTAGCAGATGTGTTAAATGTGACGGGTTTTTAAAAAAAAAAATAAATCAGATACAGCAGTAAAAATGATCAACCTGCCTGAGTTGGCTGTTCACAGCCTGGGTTATAAGAAAGACATTTTGTCTTGTGCTGAAGGTATATTGGCATCATTTGTGGCTTTGAAGTGGAAGAGACACCTCTTTGGTTTTTTTCCCTCTTTTCCTTGTCTTTCTCTTTCTCTTTTCTCTCCTCTCTCTCTCTTTCTCTCCTTTCTCTCTCTTTCTCTCCTCTCTCTCTCTTTCTCCCCTCTCTCTCCCTCCCCTCTCTCTCCTCTCTCTCTCTCTCCTCTCTTTCTCTCTTTTTGCTCCTTTTGCTCTCTCTTCTCTTCCTCTTCCTCCTCTTTCTCTTATCTTTTTCCTCTCTAAAGAAACATTTTATCTATAAAGGACTGTTAAAAGAGTAAGAGAGGTGGGGGAAAGTCTTTCAGTGGGTAAATACAGTGCCCCTGTGTTGTCCCTGCCCACTGTCAGAGAAAGAACTAAATACAAATTACAGCAATGAAAACTTAAGTAGGGTATAGAGAAGTAGTGAAGCACTGAGAAAGTCTAGGTGGGGAAGCTGTAGAATTCCCATTATTGGTGTGTTGAAGACCAGGCTCAACAATCGTCCTGATGTTCTTCATCCTGACTTCCTATGGGAGCAGGGAATGTGATGCTTTTCAGTGGTCAGCAGTCTGTCAGGGTTCTGTGGCTCCCAAACTATACTGGGGTGAGAATTTGATTGTAAAGGTGGATGCAGTCCCTTATAGTTAAGTCACAATTAGAAATCTCTGGCAGGAGAATAAATGACTATTTTGCTATTACATAGGAAATGAATGGCCTAAATGAAACAGGATGCTTGCGTGCTTAGAGCCCCAGCTTCTCTTCATGTTTTGCTTTCTGCACTTAGAGGAGAGACCCTTTAGCATGCACTCACTCCGAAACAGAGAGTATCTGAAAAGCCAGAAGAAAGCTATCTGTATCAGCATACAATATTTCTTTTCCTTCCCTTTGTGAATCAGAAAGGTATTTCTGGTACAGAAGCTTACTCCAATCCAGAAGGACATGCAGAGCCAGCACCACTGCTGGATGTTGCTAGGAGTATTTGACCTAATTGCTGCCAAAGAGCCATGTTGCGGAAGCATCTTCATAGCTCATCTGACTAGTGGGGAAGGAGTGCTGAAGCGGAGTCTCGGCGGTGATGAATTTACTCATGAGTCATTTTTGTCACACGCTTTTAATTTGACTGATTCATTACACAAACACATGGCTGTCAGAAGCCCAGTAGCTTAATGGCATTAAAGTGTGGTCACTTAGCAGTTCCTTTGCAGTCTATGGGAACTGTGCTTGCTTGACAGGCAGTTCAGAAAATGTTACTGTGTGCAGAATCCTTGTTTCCTGAGAGAATTCTTAGGGCCAGTCTAGGGAAAAGAAAAAGGCTAGTGGGGTGCATTTGGCAAAACATGCATATAGCACTGGTGCCTGCCAAAATCAGCATTTGCTGTAAAGTTACTTCGCATGACCACTTTGTATGTTGAGGTTTTGGGTTTTGCATGCACAAATGTATCTGTGCTGATACGCTTTTGCAAATGTATTCTTTACATTCGTTCCTGGAAAATGAAGTCTCCATAGTGACCAGATGTTTATCTATTTCTTGCTCTGAGGTTCCAGGGGAGGGTTTTTTTCTGCATGATGAGTCTGTTAGGTACTATCAGACGGGACAGTCTGCTCTCAAGCTACTGATTCAGCTGCTACAGGATCCCTTACAATTCTAGTAGGAGTTTGGCTGAGTGGAAATGTTAATTAGAGACATAGGTGGATAAGGTTGTCACATTATGATTAATGATCAAAACAAAAACTGCTTCACAATTGCAGAAGAGGGGATGTAAAAAGGACCTTAAAAAGAAGAGGAATTTTATGAAGATTAGTTATGAATGTATGGGAGTCAAAGCTTTAATAGATTTCTATAATCTACCTGAAATTTCTGTGAGGAGAAGGTCAGACCTTATATGGAGATGGCAGCAATTACAGGCATTTCAGTGAGAGGGAAGCTTTGATTTTTGCAAGCTTCTCTGGGGGGTGGCAATGGAGTAATTCACTATGTTATTTCATAATTTGAAAATGGTAAGTGTAACATAAACTAGTGGTGGGTCTCCAGTCAGCTGTGTGTACATAAAGAACAACAAGATTCTGTGTTAATTTTCTGCACCATGATTTAGATGGCATTGGGTGCATAAAAGGACAAATCTCAATGAACCCTAAAAACCAAAAGGACAGAAAAATCTTAAGATGCTGCAGCATTTCTTCCTGTCCTAAGGAAGAAAGCTGGTGTAGTAGCCAAGCTCAGGTACAACTGATTGCCACAAAATTAGAGGGAAAAGGAGTGAGCAGAGAGAAAACTCATTTTTATTCATTGCTGATCCATGATGCTTGTTTGTCAGATGAGGGGAGGTTTATCAAGCCAGTGCACTTTTGCTGGAAGTCAAGAGAGCTGCAGGCTGCCACTGCAGTGAGTTGTCACTTGAGCAGCTCTTGCCTCTGCTGGCCTGGTTGCTTCCTTGAAAAACAGTTATTTTCAGGGATTTCCTAGCAGCTTCACAGAACTACTGTGCTGGCAAATAGAGGTTCACAATTCTCAGAGGCATTAGTTCACCCTCAGATAGGTGTCTAGAGGGCAGGGTTATTTCAGAGAACACCCCATGCCCCGCTTCTTCTTGAAATGCAACAGTGCACTTCTGTGGAGAGGGCCTGGGGCAGGGCACCCCCAGGATATCCAGGAAGACAGAGTGCTTTCACGATAGATAGGCCTGCACGGGCTGGTTGAGATCTCTGTGAGCAGAGTCCCCTGTGTGCAGGAATCTCTGGGAGATGGTCCAGGCCTTGATGGAGAACACTGAGCAATCTGAAAAATGTCTAGACAGGCCGTCTCAGCATCTCCTCTCCTCTCGTTTGCAGGAGAGGGAGAGCTGCCAGCCTTGTGTGATATCACTATTCAGGTCCTCCAAAGCACTCGCCAAGCACCTCCTGCAGAGAGAGGGAAATGAGGAGCTGATGTTTCAAATATAAAATAAGCAGGAGAAATATCTTTTGAGGTGGGAAAGTCTCGAACTTTCCTGTTATCTTACAAAGCAGCAGCAAAGGACAAGCTTCCCCCGTCTTTCTTGCAGTAGTTTGCTGTTGTTAAGTTAAACTCGAGTAAAAATATTTTCATGATGAACAAAAATGCAAAAAAAAAAAAAAACAATTGAAGGAGTCTGATTCTTGTTTGAGCCAGCCTTGGGGTAATGTTCACTGAAATTCTCTCACAGCAACTTGCAATTTCAAGCCGATGAGCTTTTTCCACCCCTGTAACATTCAGTTATGGAGATAAAAATACATCATTTTTTCAGGTGAATATAGTTTCCGTGTAGGGTTAAAAACCTAGGGGAAGGGGAAATGGGGAAAAAAAACCCTCTTAAAATATGAAAAAGTAAAGCCTAAAATGTTATTTTTCTTTTTGGTTGGCTTTCAGACGTTGACGAATGCTTACAGAATGGCCGGATATGTAATAACGGGCGGTGCATAAACACAGATGGCAGCTTTCACTGTGTGTGTAATGCTGGCTTTCAGGTGGCAGCTGATGGGAAAAACTGCGAAGGTAAGGCTTGCCTGAAGTGATTCCCTGTCAGTAATTACCCTTCCGAGAGGTTATTCACATCAGTGAGAAAGAAAAGGACCTCTGGTGGGGAGGGGGAAGAGAAGGAACAAGGAATCCAATTTCTGAATACCTTTTACTGTATCTGGGAGGGCAAGTAAACTGTCTTTTGCAGCCAGTTCTGGAGCCTTGGCTTGGCAATCCTCAACGGGATGTCTGTCCAGCAGGAGAAATAGCACATACCACTATCACAAAGTGCAGTTTCTTTGATGGGAGTGGTACATTTTAAACCGGAGTACGAGTCACATGCTGCCTGATTTTACTGTGTGTTTAACAGGATGCTTTATGGGATCTTACTGGGTGACTAGCAATGTGTTTTATGTAGATGCAGTCTGGGCTGACCCATAAAAACTGTTTTAAGAAAAATTTGTAAACATAATTGATGTGTTCCTACCTCCCAGACCTTTAGTAAAGGGGGGAAAAAGAAGAATGTTCTTTATCATACTTCCCAAGGTCCTTGGGAGGTTTCCCAATGATCTATTCATACATTAAAGGAATTTCAAGCACTGTTCTTAGAAACATTTTTGGCAGAATATTATCTCAGTGATTCAGCTCGAAGTCTTAATGCCAAAATTCCTGGTTAGGATAGATACACGATTTTTTTTTAAATCATAAATTATTTTTGTCTGACTTAGCCTGTAAGTAAAAAGAAAACACACCATGTCTAGAAGTGTAATTTCTGTCCAAGACAGCTGCAATATTAAGGAAAATAGCACGATTTCAAATATATTGTAATGTCATTATGATCCAGTGATTTTATGTGCTAGTAGTGATTCTGTTAATCCTTGGTAGAGACAGACATTTTAAGACTCTCTTTTTCCTGACTCTTTTTTTAGACGCAGTTTAGCACTATAAGCTGCTTTTTAGATATCTTATTATGGAACTAAATATATTTGGAAATTAACATATTTTGGAAAAAAAAAATTGATTCTAATTTCTTCCTTTCCCACCAAATACCATGTGCTAATAGTAATAAGAACCAGGACATCGGCAGTCTGGTAAAACATTTTTAATTCCATTGCATCTGTTGCCAGAATGTCTGTTGCATCCACTTATGAAACAGTTCCATCTCTAGCATTGTAATCCATTGAGTTTTGTTCTTAGCATTACAAGAGCACACTAATCAGCAAAGACCATGGCATTGTGCTGTTCCTTAATGGAACTGTGTGTAGTCCTTTAGATGAAACTGGGAAATAGTGCTGATTTTTTTGGATGTAACATCCAAAGCTGACTTCACTTGTGCCAGGGCGAAATAAGTACAAAGAGGGTATAAAAGCTTACTCAAATCAAGCACAAAAATCTCTGTACTTGCCTTTTTGTTTTGTTTTGTTTGTTTGTTTGGGGTTTTTTTTTGCTGCTTTGTTGTGTTAACAACTGAGCGAGGTTCAGAATAGCAGTGTCTGAGACCTCCACCTTTTCCTATTTGAATCCTTCATGCTGTGCCATTAGGTCAGAGGGTTAAGAATGCTAGTAGGCAGCTAGTAAGTATCCTCCTATGTGACCTGTCATGCTGAATGCAGGGAAGAGGTAGTTTTTATTTTAAATAGAAGTTGATTATGAAAGTGCCCACAGAATGCATGCTTGAGCACAGTGCTGGGAGTTCTCCCGTGTCATAAATCACAGACTTACCCAATGTAAGTCAGAAAGGTTTTTACTCCAAACACAGATGCCTACTCCTCCCCTTTCAGGTGTTTTTAGTAATATAAAATTGTCTTTACCATTCCAAATGGGATGCTACTTCTAACCTAGCTTCTATTTACATCAAGATTGCAAACCCATTTCAATTACATACCGTCTCACTTTTTTACAGATTTTACCAACTGGCAGTTCTTAAGCTGTACAGTTTCTCATCTGTTTTTCATTCTCTTTGCTTTTTTTGGATGCATACATTTATATGTTAAAGATTCCTTATGAAAAAACAAAGTCATTGCTTTGACACATCCTCTAGGACAGTGCAGTACGTCCCCTTGTATGTTTTGTAACCCTCTGACAACTAAGAAAGAAATTAAAGTTTATCTTTTGGAATAAGGAGTAAGAGTTCTTTTAGTTAAACATTATGAACTGTCTCTTATGTAAATTTTCAGATATGGACGAATGCAGCATAAGGAACATGTGCCTCAATGGGATGTGCATCAATGAAGATGGCAGTTTTAAATGCATTTGCAAGCCAGGGTTCCAGTTAGCATCTGATGGACGCTATTGCAGAGGTGAGCGCAAGAAATTACGGGTTCCCAAAACTTGTGAGTCATATCCCTCTGGTAGCTTCAGGAATTGCCTTCCTTCCTTACAGTGATCCTTGGGGACAAGAAACACTGGGCAGAGTTCTCATCAGATATGCTTTTTTAATCATCTAGAATGATTTGTCATTGTGCAAGACGGTACTCAGTCTTCTCCACAGTGTTGAGCAACCACCCTAACCAGCCACTGGGAAATAGTATTTGACCAAGGACTGTGTGATCTGACCTAGTTAAAGTCCAGGGCTTTTTTTTTTTGCCTATGAGGTCTTCTGCAGTTTGGGTCCAGTATACCTCACTTTTTCTGTTTGGCCTTTTATAGTTTTCTGCCTTTGCCACCCAAACATCCTGACTCATTGCATGCTTTTGGTTTTTCTCCCATTCCTGCCTGGGTGTTCCTAGTCAATGCAGCATCTCCAAGGAGTGCCCAGCACCCCATGTCACTGAGATGCAGACATGAGCACAACAGCAAGATTGTCTTTTCCATTTGCTGCACTAGCTCAGCAATACCCCCTGTGGGAGACTCCGAAGCGCTCTGGTTGCTACTTCTGTCATCAGTGTTTCCATTCAGTCCCTTCAGTCCTGTCAAGGACTGGAAGTTTTGTGTGTATAAATCTACAAGTTTTATAGGCACAAAGCAGAAGCTGAAATAAGGAATAAACAGGTGTTGGGCCAAGTTACTTATGGATTTTCTTTTAAAAATTTTACTCTTGGAATCAAAGCAGAAAAAATGCTTACTTGCAATTTGGCAAATTTAAAAAAAGTCACACTGGATTACACTGCTGCATCTTGTTTTGGTCCAATAACAAAAGTACATGTTTGAATAAATAATTTGGTTTTGAGAGTTAGTGACATGAAAGGTGAATTAATTTGGATCCTGTTGCTTCTGGAACACTGTCCCAGTCTTTGATATGAGCAGAGTGTTGTCTGCACTCAGACTTTAGATCCAAACGAGGCCAATACATCTGATAAAGGATCCAGAACTTCTCTTGCATCTGGTAACTTTTCCACAAGGTATGCAGAAACATATACTCAGCCTTCAGGTGGGGAATCATATATTTTTTTTTATGAGACATGACCCCAATTCTTGCTTTTCTAATAACGGTGTTTTGATTAGGATTATGAATGGTTATTTAGTTTCTCAAATTAACATATATGCAGATCCATACCAGTATCTCCTTAGCTTAACAGCTACTGGCTGTGTTGGCTGCAGCCTTTACACACTTAGAGCAATCCATTCTTCCCCTTTCCAAGTGGTAGGTGTTTGTCTGTGCTTCGACAAAGCTTATTTTCCAGCTGGTCTGTGTGTGGGACAGCAGTAATACTTGGTCTTAGACTTGGCAGGGAAGAACTTGATGCCCATCAGGCCTTGGCAAATTAGCTAGTCATGTGCCCAAAGACCACTGGCTTCTCTCTGTCGTTATCAGGGATGTGACTCACTGATGCAAGCCCAGCTCAAATGCTTGTCTTGATTTTTGCCTTGAGCATCTTTTGGTATTTTTTCTTCTTCTTTTTTTCAGTGGTTTTTTGTTTGTTTGTTTGGGTTTGTGTTTTTTTGGGGTGGTTTTTTTGGTTTTTTTTTTTCTTTCTTACATCAATCTGTGCACTGAATGCCATCCAAGAAGATGGTATGTAAATTGTTTCAGATGACTTAAAAACCCATGATACTCGACTTCACAGCCTCTGTTACATGCCTTCTGGCTAAATGGGATTGTGGATAGAGCCAAAGAGGGGGTTCTGGCCCTAGAGAAATGCTACTTCTGTGCATCAAAGGAAGAATATTTGAAAATTGTTCAAAATTGCAGGCAACTCAACTGATTCCTACTGAAAGTTGGAACAGATCTTATACTAAAATGAAGGATTTTTCCCACTGCTTTTCAACACTTACAGTAAGCCTTGTTCTCTATGAGTGAGCATACAAACATTCATTACATGTTAAAATTGCTATTGGGTCAAAATCAAACCAGATTTTGAGACCTTGACACCCAAATTACACTTTTTTCCCGACTTCATATTTGTCTTCTTTCCTCCACTAACACAAAGTAACATGAAATAATTCATAGGAATGTAGTGGCTAGAGAGAGCACAACTCTCTGGGAAACGCCTCCAGTTAGTAAAGTTTAAAAGATTAATCTTTCATAATATCTTTTCCTGTACATTTAAATGTTTATTCTTATTGAGTCCTTTCTGTACACACCACATGTACTGAGTAAATAAATTCTGTCCTACAGAAACAGTTAGCTCTTTGAAACATTCACTGTTCACACTCCATATCCTGAATTTGTTTGTGAAGTGAATGCACTGAGATCTTCCACAAGCTTAAACTCTAAGCTTATGCTTGCCCATGCAGCTAGTGCTCATGCATTTGGGGAAGGTGTGTATGCACATATGGACGTTTCTGCAGCAGATTGTCCACCAGCCCGAGCAATTTTGATATGGAATTGAACATATGTTTTTGCCAGACTCTTTAGGGGATCAACAAAGGAATATAAGAATTGCAGTGTGCAACACATTGCTCCTATAAACATCTCACTGGATGCATTCGAAGCTGAATTTGGAACTGTTAAGAAGAATTTCTAACCCGAAGTTGGGGATACTGTAATTCACACGTAGTTCCATATAATTGGAATTTAAGTATAAGTACAGGGCATATGCTTGGCTGTCTGGTCAAAAATTCCACTCAGGCTTCATGAAGTAACATGCCAAAAAAGAATGTTACACCATAGTCTTGTGTATTCCCTGTAATACAAGACATACTAAACTTATTCAACATTAGCTTCTTTCGCTGATGATTTCCTGATGATTTTTCAGAAATACTTATATCAGACAGGCAGAGGTTTAAAGCATTATTTCTGTTCCATACATTGTTTCATCTTTAGACCAAACAGGAATTCCCCAAATTGAAAGCTATTGCAAGGCAACTGAAAGTGGCAGTTCAGTAACCTGAGTAACTTTTTCCTGGTTAAAATTAGAGGACTTAGTGTATGCAGCTGGCACTGCTGAGCAAGCTAAGCAGAAAAGGCAAAAACTCCTTGGACATGGAGAATGAGTCCATTAGTTGGTTTTCCAAAACTAGGCTGAGGTATTCTGGCCAAAGTCAGAAAACCAAGGAGTTTTGAAGTTGTCCGAATGGCGACTTTTACCACAGAAGACAGCAGGACCTGGTCAAGGGTAGAAACTTGGACTTTATGTCTTCATGTGCACTCGATTTACTGGGTGAAATCTCAGCCCTGGTAAAAGCAGAGGCTTTTTACTCCATCCTCAGCTGATCTGCGCAATGCTGAGTGACCCACTTTACCTTTCTGTAAAACAGCTATAGCTGCGTTTTCAACACATTTGTAAACCAGTGCAAAAGAAAATGAATTGCTCAGTTGACCCCTTGGTAGCTTACAAAATCTTTTTTAACAATGAACTACAGGAAAGGTGAAAAAACCAGCTTTGCCTTTCTGTTTCTATAAGTAACCTTAAAAATGGAAAGTTAATTTTTTATTGTTTTTTTTTTTTCTTTAGGAGAACTTGTATCTGTCAAAGGAGTTGTTTAACTTTTGCCAGAAGTGTTGTCTGGCAAGATAACTGTCTACACTCTTAAATAGTATGGGCACGTTTTGAAGTCCCAACTCTGTTTTTACATACACTAAGGACCAAATTTAAAGTGGGAAAAACATTTAAGATTTGTCTAAAAAAAGAACAAAAGACTGCAGGATGAAGTAGAAATTAATTGAGCCCGTGTACTTAAATGTAACTTCTATTTTAAAATGCAGTTTGAAAAAGGAATCTTGGATCATACAAGCTACATTTTATGCCAAACAACACAAACTAAGTAAAACACAGAGGTGTTTCACTCTCAATTTGCCCTTTTAAGGTCAGAAAAAAGGAAATTGTCACACACGCCGTCTCTTGTATATATTCGGGAGAGTTGTTATGAAGTGGTTATTTTATAAAGGTTATACGTACTTCCAAACAATATTTTAAACACTCCTTTTCTTCATCGCTTACAAAATAATGGCGTGTTCCCTATGGCTAGAGAACGATCTTACTATTAACAGCATATGCAGCTTATATAATTCTTGTTACTGATTGAACATCCCTTTGTGATAGCCTAGTATTGTAACGCTTCGTTCTTGTGCTTCTTTACTAAGGGTCTTATTGTTCAGCGTGCCATTGTCAGTCAAAGATGGTAGCTTGCGCTCAAATCATTAACAAATTCCTTTCGAGACTGGAGTGCTGCTTGTCCATTGAAAGTTTATAAGACGGACTGTAATGAGCATCTGATAGGAAACCCCAATTGTCATGCAGATGGCGAGAGAGACGCTACGCGCGGGACAGGGCTTGTCTGCGGAGGTGCAAAGAGGCTGCCGAAAGCTGCACCCGCAGCAGGAGGAAGGGAGGTTCTGTGGTGGCCCCCTTAGGGCACCTCGTGGTGGGGGTGAAAGAGTCAGCCTGCTATCTGGACGGGTTTCTTGCGGCACGAACGAACTGCTAACAAAGAAAGGGAATGCCCTGTTACATAGTACAGAAGTCCTTTGTCCTAGCGGGTCGCAGTTTCCTCCTTCCTCTGATTATGTTTGTGCCTGAATGACCCTTAAATCAGAATATGTGCCTCTTGGGAACAAGTTAGGAAGACGTAGTCTCTTTTCGCTCTCCAAGGAGGGTGAATTGGTTTGTTCTGTTTATTTCTCCTGAATTTTGCACTTCACAGAGTGAATTGATCATTTTTCCTAATAAAACCTTTACTTGAACTCGTTTCCATTGACACTTGTTACTTTTCTCTAGGATGCTTTGAAAATCAACTGCAGAAATGCAAGTTTCAGGTGGGCGTTGAAGACGATGTCATTGAATTTCTAATAGAGCTCATTCTCTTCTCTAACAGACATCGATGAGTGTGAGACAGCTGGAATATGCATGAACGGGCGCTGTGTCAACACTGATGGCTCTTTCAGATGTGAATGCTTCCCTGGCCTTGCAGTGGGACTGGATGGACGTGTGTGTGTCGGTAAGACAAGCTTAATGTGTGGCAAGTCACAATTAACCAGTCTGAAGGCATTAATGCTTGACTGACGGACAGCTCAAGTTTGAATGTAGAGTTCACCATTTTTCATTGATTGGTGGGTGGTAGTTATACTGGACGCTAACAGCTCTGGGATATTTTCCAGTAATAGCCCATTTTGTTTGGGTTGTTTGGTTTTTTCCTTTGCATTTTAAGAGAAAAATGTGTGGGCCAAACGACAAGATCAGGTAGACTGTACAACATAGTGCTGTTGAAGGTGAGTAGTGCTGCATTAATTTTGAGTAGGTGAGAATTTGTGCCATTTCTGTCAATGTAAAACTCTTCATTTGTCACAAAGCTTTAAGATTTAATCACTCTTTCACCTGTTTTGAAAGTGGGACATACCAGGTTTTCCACTTCTGCCTGTTTCTCTACAAGCGAAAGATGTTTGAGGTGTTTGGTTTTAAAATTCTAATGTGTTTGACAGCCACTGTGGACCAGTTTTTAAAAAATGAGAAATGTCACCCTTTTCCCCTATGGCTTCTTGCTAGTTCAAGGTTAAGTATCAGTTGTTCCCCAAACAGTTCACTAATACGTATCAAGTCATGCTCGTAGGAGCATGAGGAAGAGGAATTTCCCATCCTGAGCAGATGAGTGAAAAGCATAAGGAAAGGGTGCAAGATACTTTGTTTTGACAGCTATTTTACAGTGTTTATGACACCCAAGCTACATATAATACTTGTAATTTATGGCAATCTAGTTGACTGTGGCAGGATTAAGAAAGATTTCTTCCCTCAGATACACATATGCGAAGCACGTGCTACGGTGGCTACAAGAGAGGACAGTGTGTGAGACCATTAACTGGGGCTGTTACAAAATCAGAGTGCTGTTGTGCCAGCACTGACTATGCCTTTGGGGAGCCTTGTCAGCCCTGCCCAGCACAGAATTCAGGTATGACAGCTAATTCCATAAATGTTTTTATTATTTATAAATTTAAGCAGTGTAATTATTTTGGCTCTTACTAAAGTGCAAATACGTTGGAAAATGCTGACCTATATGGCAAAAATCAGTTCTGATCTGGCTGTCAGTTTATTCTGTTAATTGTTCTGCACTCAAAAGAAGAACTCAAAACCAATGGCAACTTGAGATACTTCGATACATATTTTAATTGGGTTTTTTTAAGGATGGCAGATCCTTGACCTGCTGTGAACTCCTGAAGACCCTTCTGCTAAATGGAGTTAAATAAGGGCTAGATTTATAAGAAAAACCTGTTCTATTTTCTGGTCACTTTGAATGTGTACCTTGAGCAAGGGCTTGGACATACGAGTTCTGGAGAATCTTGCTGTAAATATGATATGGTTCATTTTTGTAGGAGGGCCAGCATGAAGTTTATGTCTATTCCTAAATGCCTTGGTCCACCATGTGAAGTTTTTACTACTATATCTTCATGAGCAGATGCAGACCCTTACTCTGCTAAAATGTTTCACAGGCTCTGAACACTGTGAGGCTATTAATGGTTTTATAATAATCGAAAGACATGTTATTTCATTCTGATTATTTACAATAGGCCAATTAATAATGATGCTGAAAGCAATGAGCTAAGAATATTCCACTAAGTATTTTAATATTTTTCCAGCTGAATATCAGGCTCTGTGCAGCAGTGGAACTGGCATGACTGCAGGAGGAAATGGTAAGGTCACCTAATGTAATTTGAAAAAAGAAAAAAAAGTGTTGTTACCTTATTATCCTTGGTTTGTTAGACATGCTGGTGGGGACGATGGCAGGAAAGAATGGGAGGAAGCCTTCTTGAAATGGCTGTTTGCAACACATTAGGATGAAATGAGTGGGACATGCCATTTCACCAGGTGCCCTCTTTGTTTTATGCCACAGAATGTGTGTGAGTGCTGTTATAAAATAATAGAAAATTTGTGAGAAGTCCTACTACCTGTATGACTTAGAAATTGTATATGTTAAGTCATTGTTTACACATCTCAACTGAAATCATCCTGAAGAATAAAGCCAGGTTAACACTGGGCTTCCTCACCTGTTTTCATTTGTCAAAAGGACCAGGCTGACAGAGTTTGGTTTATTACAGAGGAGGAGTAAATGATTATGATAAAAGCTTTGCAACTGTAGAACTGTAAAACTGCAAACTCTTATGTCATCCAATGCTCACTAGTAGATTTACTGGCAGTGGAGAGGGAAAAGCATTCAGAAGGATGGGATGTTCATGCTTTGGAGAGTGATGCCATTTGGAAATGCTAGGAATCAGAAGACACAGGGAGGTATTAGCACACGTGCCTCGCTAGATGTAAGACCCCAGTTTAGTATCCTAGTTCTTATCTACAGTTGCATGTCTTAAATGACTGTGAACTAGAGATTGTTTTAAAACAGTATGAAAGGAATGCTTTTTTCTATTGAGTGTGAATATTTAGGGGTGAATTCCCTGATCATAACTATGTGATTATAGATACAGAGCAGCCAATGTTAATGATATATAGCAATGTATCTTTTTCTAGTTTGGAGAATTAACCTCCACAACCCGTCAACAACTGACTCTGGTTTTTTGGTTTTGTTATTTTACATTTATGTAGATATTAATGAGTGCTTGCTGGATACTGATCTCTGTCCAAATGGAAGGTGTGAGAATCTGCACGGAACATACAAATGTATTTGTGACCCTGGGTACGAAGTGGATTCAACTGGGAAAAACTGCATTGGTATGAAATGCCCCATTTTTCATTTTGAAGTTTGATCCTTGTTTTTATCCACATTCACCTTTTTTTTTTGGTGTTTTGTCAGATCCCCTAGCTCTTCTTCTGATAATTCTGGATATTTTTGTGGTTTTTGTATTCTGTATTTTAATTTCAATGTTTTGCATGGGTCAGAAAAGCCCCCACTCTGGGGCTGTAAGGAACCATTGTTGTCAGTGACTCAAATCACTGGCACCCAGGCAACAAAAATGGAGTTCAGTTAAGTCCACTGAACGTGCACTCTGCAGTACCAGTATTTCTCAAAAGAAGACAGATTCTGCAATTACAGTGCACCACAGGAGGGATCTAGGATAGCCAACATGCTAGGTGCCTCCAAGAGCAGGGGATTTAAGTAAAACTCCCAGCTGATCATAAGAAGATAAGCATCCTGTATACTACAGAAGGCTAACATGGCTTCTCCCAACTCTGACTTTGGGGACAATTTCCTTTCAGCTTTCAGACAGAACTGTCAGTTTGCCCATGATAAGTGTACTGGCCAGACACAGGGAAATGTATTGTCATTGGAAGCACCAGCGGACTCTGATGGCATGCTGTCTCTAGCTAGAGCTGATTTGCTGTGCTAGACAAGTGAAAAAAAAAAATCTGAAGCCAAATTTTTCATCACAGAAAAGGCGAAATAAGTTGTTCTTGCTCTTTAGAGAAGCACTGTGGCATGGGATCAAAAAAATTCAAATCCGTGGCTTTCCGGTTTCTCCCAACGCTGTCTAGGATGTAAATAAACCATCAGATGTCTGCAGGTTCCTGTTACAAATTTTAACTCTGACAATTCTCTTGTTCCGTTGCACAGTCCCATTGAAAGCCTGTAACTTCAAACCCTTTAGATGCCTTTCTTCTACTCCCACACTTGTGCATTATTCCAGACCTCCTTTGCACAGCTGATTAGAAATGTCTTCTGTTTTCCTGTCAAAATGGATTTGTGCCCATCTTATTCCTAGCTGATGTTGTGCTTTGACTTAGCACCCTGTTAGAACTTATCCCCAAAGTATGTATAAAGAATCATAACATCCTTTGTCAGAGTCTGTTGGCTAAACTAGCCAAATCCACACTTGTAGTCTTTTCATAAAAGCAGAGACTGCAGCTTTTTCTTGAACATGACTGATCTGACCAGCATGCAGTGTTCTGGTGAGCTCTGACCAGTGCCTTGTATGGTGGTGCCAGCAGTTCTTGGTTGTCTCTAGTAATATCCTGCCTAAACTGATTCTAGAGCACACTAGGCTTTTCTCAAATACATGTTAGACTTTGGGATTAAAGTCAACCTGTAATTGGGAGTTACATCCAGAGTGTTTTGATAGCCTTCAACCGATGAGGTCTGTTTTATAGCACATTATTGTAATTGATCCCTATTTGCAAGGCTTTGAATGTTGGTAACTGTATTTCATCCTATTTCTCTCATTCACATTGTCAAGATTAATTTAGTCTCGCGTGACTCTCTGAATTGGTAGTAACTGCCAGCTTAATGTTGTCCACAGTTCTTGATCCCATTAACTTTTTATTTTTGTGTTGCAGTGAATACTTTATAGGACCAATCCCAAGACTGATCTCTGAAAGACATTGCTAATATGCTCTCTCTCTATTGTGATTACTCCCTTTTTTTAACATACCCTATTGTAATCTCTCCTGCACCCAGCTCTGGAATCACCTTAAAGTTCTTAAATTCCTTCCCGTTATCTGCATCTTACCTAATAATTTTATTTGGGTTCTATATTCTGTACTTAAACCTAAATAGCTTGAGTCATCTGTGTTATCCCAGTCTAAACTATCCACTATCTTATTTTTAAAAAAGTAAGAGTCGATCTGTCTTTGATAAAAGTCATGTTGTACTTCATCCCATTTTCCCATTTACTTCTTTGGCTTTAATTATCCATGTCCCATTTCAGTGTCTACCCGTAGCTTATGGCATCCCTCCTCTTCTCCCCATCCATCTGCGAGTTTTCCAGCTGCTCCCCAGCCCACCCTGTTGCAGCCCAACATCCATGCTCCATCACAGCTGTTTCCCATTTTTCCATAATGTTCCACCTGGCCCTCTCTCAGTTTTTCTGAACTCCTGTGAAGCTTCCCACATGGTCTCTTTTATTCTGCAAGTCTCCCCTTTTTTTTTTTTTTCCTCTCACTTCTGCTGTTCCCAGCTGCTGCACTGACCCTCCAAGTCTTCCCAACTTCTCTCAACACTTTCTGAGGCCTCTCTGACATAGCCAGTTGTTCCTGTCTGCTCTTAGGGTCTCTTCCTGATCTTCACCTGCCATTCGTGGCCAATTGCCACCTTCTTGCAACTTCTCTCTAATGAGCACAGCTCTTCCAAAGATTTCCCAGGGGCTAGCACTAGCAATTCAATTTAAATTTTTCACCTCTGAAGCAAGTGTAGACTTCCATTGGCCTTGTTAACCATAACATCTAAGACAGTTCAGAGCCAGCCTAGAAGAAATGGTGATTTAACGACCAGGATGACCAGCAAACCTTTCCAAGCCAATCCTCTCATTTCTTTCATGACTGTGGGGGCTGCTGTGTGAGGAATAAGAGAATGCATAGACCTATTCCACAATAGAGGCAAGATGAATTTTGAACCAAGGTGTGGCTGTCACATACTATGAATATGTGTAGAAAGGAAGTACAAGCTCTTATGAAAGCAAAGCAGCCTGCTTAAAGAATAAAGCTCAGGAAAAAGTCAACAAAAATATACAGAAAAGGCTGGGAATTTTTGTTTTTTATTTTTTCCTATTTAAAAACAAAAATTAAAATACCATTTTTCTCTCTAGGTAATATTTGTGTGGCTTGAATTCATATAACTATTATTGTTTGCACTATTTTAATGATAGTTTTCATGAAGAAGGCAGATGCAGTAAGTGGGATCTTTAGTGTTAGTTTATATGGAATCATCGTTTCCATTTGAAATAATTCCAAGCCTGTTGTCTGCTAAAAGAATCTAGAGGTCTTTTTAGTGTCTTTGAAAAACAGTGCAAGTCATGTATTCTCTTCCCCCTCTTTTTTGACTTGTTATCTCCACATACACAAAGTCTAATGAAATGTGGCTGTTGGGAGGGAAATTCTGTCTTGGCTTCTATTCCAGAAATGTTTTCTTTCATCAAAAATTATTGATTTTCGTTATAGACATTGATGAATGTGCACTGAATATGCTGCTTTGTGACAATGGGCAATGCAGAAATACCCCTGGAAGTTTCACCTGCTCCTGTCCAAAAGGATTTGTATACACTCCTGACCTAAAGACATGTGAAGGTAATTGGTAGCACTCTATTTCATCCTAGTTTTAGTCATTTGGATCATTCTCAGACTGCCAGAAGTACTTTGAACCTTGATAAAGATGTAATGTATAGAACTAAAAAAACCCCAAATGTATTATATGGGGAAGCAGGAGAATAAGGAGAGACAAGACTATAATAAAGAATTAGATAACTCATGGAAAAGCCTGTATTAGGTCTGTACTAACACTCTCCTTACTGACTACTAGCAGTGGGCCCACAGTGTTCCAAGGGTGAGAAAAACTTGAGAAGATCCAAGGTTTACAAATCTTTTATCTTGTGTGGAGAAGAGAGCCACATGGCTCCCAGCTTGAACCCTTTTTGAGCCCCAGACTGTGTACTGGATCATTTAAACAACATAGTCCATCACCACAAAGCAGGACAATAGCTGGATACTACTGAAAAATGAGATGCCGCTTCCAAGTTCAATGCTCTACTCTTCTAACGTGTTAGTGTGTCTTCAGGACTAGGCACCATTAGTCTATTGTGAAGAGTTTCATTATAGAAAAACAGAGTATCAGAAAGACATGAGGGAAGCTTCTTCCATTTTTCCCTAGGCCATGTGTATTTTTGTTAATGCTTTCTGGCACTAATGGCAGTGTGTTTCTCTTCTAGATATTAATGAGTGCGAATCTAACCCCTGCGTTAATGGGGTGTGCAAAAACACACCAGGCTCTTTCGTTTGTGAGTGTTCTCCTGAAAGTACTTTGGATACAACTAAAACCATCTGCATAGGTATTTATTCTTCTGAAGATATTCTGTTTGCTGGTTGAAAATGTTTAGTGACATACAAACATTGTACACTGAGTTTAGAAAATATTTTCAAATAACTTGTGTAGATAAATTTAGTGGAAAAGGTGAAAGAAACAATGTTGAAAATGCTTTTTCAACGAAAGAGAGATGAAACTTTTTTCTAATAAATACAGAAATGCTAAGACTACTTCTTCAGGACTATGCTCGCCCACTTAATTGCTCTTGCAAGAGAGGTGGACATGTTCTTGTTAAGATCTGCTCTCCAGAAATGCCAATTTTCTATTTGAGATGAAGCATGAGTAAGTTGTGTGCAGTCCAGACCAACTCAAGAGTAGACATGGACAATGCTATGACTCAGATACTCTGTGGACTCAATTTCTTCCCTTACATATTCTGGAAGGACAGTAGTTTATAGCTGTTGCCTAGTCAGTGAGGAAAACTCTGGCGCTACCATTCTGATCCTTAGCTACCTCCTGCCACTCTCTATATGGGAAGATCAGATATCCAGACTGTGGGATTTTGGTTAATGGAAGATCTAGAAAGGGTTCATATCTACCTCGTTATTCTGCCATGTGTCTCTAATCTGAGTCTTAATAAACACAGTGACCGAGATCTTGCAAAGCGTTGAGATATTCCTTGTTAAGGTCAATAAACATAAACTAGGATTTACAAGAGCTCTGTGCTGGGATAGTTTCAGGCTATAGTCCAGCACAGGAAAAGGTAAATTAAGAGCTTTTAATATAGATTCAGATCTGATGTGTTAAGTTATAATGAAAGACTGATTCTTTTTCATGGTTAAATTCTAGTGTGTTTGCAAATGTATTAATGTATAACATAATGTATAACATTAATGCTAAACAATCTGCGTGAAAATGCACTGTGGTTTTTTCCAAACAGAAACTGTTAAGGGTACCTGTTGGCAGAACATAGTGGATGGAAGATGTGAAATAAATATCAATGGAGCAACTCTCAAGTCCCAGTGCTGTTCCTCACTAGGTGCTGCTTGGGGAAGCCCTTGTACACCATGTGAACGAGGTAACGCTGTTCATTTTCCTTGGCAACCTAGGATTTTTCTTATTCTGAGATTGGTCCAGATTATTGTCATAGAGGTTTGAGCACAGGCTAGACAGATAACTTTACTTGTTCTATTAACAAGCACTCACTCCTTACTCAGTCTGGAAAGGAGAAATCTTAGTATTTGAGAGGGTACATGTAGCTATAGAAGGTTCTAACTCTGGATTATATAATGAATATTTTACATGTTTAAAATCTGAAGGGCCACACCTACAGTCTGTAACTTAGAGGATTACTTTAGTGTGGTTTGTCATAACTAGTGATGTAGAGTTCCTAATGATGTAGCAATAGATGCATGTTCCCCAGAGCTTGCAAGAAAATGTTTGCAACAAATGGATATTTGGTGTGGTAATGAAGGGAGGAGAGGGAGTAGCCCTTGTTATTATACTCTGTAGATTAACTGATGACCTAGAGAATCATACAGTTGATCAAGAAATGGGTTGAGGTCTCTGCATATGCACTTGATACTTAGACTGAACTGTGGGATGAGCTGGGAACCCAGAGATGAGCTGATGAATGCAGAAATGTGTGTGGGTTGTTATTTCTGTATGCTGAAAGCTGCTAGTTTGCTCAGATCTTTAGTTAAATTCATCCTGTATATTTTAGCAGAATTCATCCTCATCCATCCATGGTAAATAGGGATGTAATGTGCTGTGATCAAGTTAAATGAATTAATTGATTTGAATGAAGCAGGAATCATATAACCACTTTGGGGTTAGCTAGCTAAGACACATGGGAAGCAGAAGAGGGCAATGGCTAACACTCTAGATAGTTTATGTAGTCACCCCATCTTATCTCTCTATTAGTTCAGAAAATACTGAGATACTGTCTAAGCACTCAGGCTTCTCATAGAAATAAGCTGTAGATAATATCTCATCTGATCAGTTTTGCACAATAAGTAAATGGTGAGTTTTTGACTGTAGCATTCTAAAAGTACGCTTGTGTTTGTTTTACAGACCCAATATGTCAAAAGGGATATTCAAGAATAAGAGGAACGTTGTGTGAAGGTATTTACTGTTGCCTTAACACAAATCAGAGCTTGAATGAAAAAATGCCAGTGTTTTGATTTAAGTGGTTAATTTAGCACAGAGGAACACTATGCCAAATTCTTACCTCGTGTAGTTCCATTGACTTCATTAGAGTTGTGTCAGGGATGGATTTGGTATCAGTTTGTTTCACATTCCAACATGCAGTTTATCTCAAAGGACATGCTTTTAAATACAGTGTCTGCTGGTATGAGGAGGTGGTTCTCTCCAAGTACTATTAACTGAGTCACCTATTTGGGCACAGTGGACAGCTTACATATCTTATAAAACATGGCATTTTGATACAGTGGTATGATGAGCTATTACTATGCTTTAGAAAAAGAATGTTTTAAGACTATTTCACATAAAAGTTTACTTTCTTGATTTTGTTTTTTTCTCTTAACCTCAGCTTTCTTACATGCAACATTACATGAAATCGAACACATTCCAAAGCATAGTTTCAGTGTCTTGTTAAAAAAATAAAATAAAAGAGCAGACATCAGGAAACAGTTAAACTTTAGTTAAATAAAAAGTTAAAGATTTATTTTAATTTTTTTTTCACGTGTAGCATTTTGCTTGGTGTGAGATGACTCTATACTATTCTGTGAGAATTGAAGGTCCCACCCTATTTCATCTTCATTTTAATTGATTTGAACCTCTGGAAAAGTACTGCATATTTCCATATTATGCAGAAGCTCAGAGAGTCTCAAACTACTGTGGGTCATCCTGACTGACAACATCTGACATGACACTGCAGTTAAAATATTTTTTAAAAATTACTCCCATATGTAGCTTCCATAAAGAAACATTGTTTTTTCCCTTAACAATTTTTTTTTTTTTTTAAAAAAAAAAAGGAGAAACACCCTCACACATATTCTTTGCTTTCCAAATGATGACTGAATACCTTGGCATGTCTGTGCTGCAGACCCACTGTACATAACTTATCTGACCTCAGCAACACTTTCTGGAGTGTGTAAGTGAAAGAAAAAGAAGAAAAAAAAAAAAAAAAGTGGCCCCACCTATCTCTCTTCACAAGGAAAGTTTTAGAACATTTTCAACACCACTGGGATGGAAAGTTTATCCTTCCAAGATGTAGACATAACTGTTTTCAGCATTTCCTTTACCAGCACTTAGGATTACATCTATTACATACTTTAATCTTTCTCATTTCAGTGGGACCTGGATAGCCCTAGATTTTTCACCGTAGTTTCCCCTGCTTTTAACATGCTGAAGCCATATTTGGGTTTCAACCAATGTAAGCATTTTTCAAGACAGGGGAAGATCTCTAGGAAAAGTACTGGCAATTGAGAGGCAGGACAAGGAGTAAGTTGAGTTCGCAAAAGGTGATACTCAGTTCTCCCTTGCACAGCCCATGTAAAAGGAATAAAGGACCTTGTACAAGGAAATAAGCAAACTAAATTGGCAGTATTCCTCTAGTTTTTGAGTGAGCCTTGGAGCTGTCAGCTGGAATATTGCTCAAAGGCCATGAACTGGATTTCAGTGGGTTTTAATAGTCCACTGGCTTTACTTCCTGCCTTCCAGTCAATATGAGACTTTTATTTATATCTGTGAAAGACCCACATTTCTCCTCCACCCTGCTCCATGCAGTCTGTGAGCTGCAGAGTCTGTTCTCACCAGGAGTTTTGTCTGGAGGCCTAGCAAGTCCAATCTACACACTTTTTAATTAGTCTATACATGAGTGTTCAGCTGTAAATTATCAGAGTCATTCTTTTCTCATTTTTCGTTGTTCTTATCCTCTCATGTCTTAAAGTTGTCATGCTTCATCTTGGGCCATATTTAATACTGGAGGCTTTCTCCTAAACGCAGTTGTGGAGCATGTGCTTTTCACAAAGGCCACTGGTGGAAGGACCCCACACATAGATTACTAAATGTTTATTTATGCTTAGGTCAAGCTAACACAGTTAATCAAATTTCCCTTACCCAGAAGTGTGAAATTTGCCACTTAAATATAGAAGTATAATCTTTACTTAATGAAGTTAAACTCTCTGTGCAGTTGTAATGAGTGTGTTTTAATCTATATAATATAAACTTACTAATTACTGACAAGATTATAGGTCCAGATTCTTATATACTTTGTTCTTTCTTTACCTGTTTGCTTCAAAAACCTGGACCACAGTGAGTATGAAAATTGATACCATTTTAAAATTCCTCTCCCTTTTGTTACTTTTGAGTTTGATTTCAGTATATGTAGGAATGGCAAATAGCAACATGCATTGTTGCCAGTCATTGGGGTTCTGTAATTAACTGGTTCTGTCTGACTTGCATAGGAAATCCTAAATATTTGGAATTTTGTCAGGTCATGTAAACTGCTGTGGTTTTGTATTTTATCCTAAAAGACAAAGGTTAGGAAGTCCTTATTTTTTGCTGATTTGTTCATGTTTAACATGCTAGTGATTACCTTTATTCACGTTTTGCTTGCAAATAGATGTTAATGAATGTGAGGTGTTCCCTGGAGTCTGTACAAACGGGCAGTGTGTCAATACCTTGGGATCATTTGTGTGCCAGTGCCCCAACGGAATGACTTTAGATGCTTCTGGACGAACGTGTCTTGGTAGGTATTAATTTCATTTACAGGTCTAGGGAAGAAAAGAAATCTATGTGGTGGGCAATGTTTGCGCTACTTGTTTTCTTACAAGTAAGGAAAATAATTTTTGTCCACATAAGTAATTTGCAGATGGCATCAGTGAGGGACATGAACTTAGTTCAACTGGAGTATGAACAGATTCCAGTGGTAGTAGCTAAGGCCCATCACCATCTGCTAGCTGGTGAATAGCATTGATTTAGTTCCAGATTGTTCTGACGAATCCCTACAGATCATTTGTGGTCTTAGCACTCTTCATCCACAGCCCCACTGAAATCACCATGGTTGGAAGAGTGAGGGGTGACTATTGTGGGCTGGGACTCGGGCATACTGAGGAGGGATGTGATGTACCTGGCCACACCATACACCTTAGTGGAGAGTGCAACAGAATATTGAACTATCATATGTCATCCATCCAAAGCACCTTTGTCCCTTTATGACAGTAAATGTCTAAGATTTGTCTCAGAACAAGGCATAGCTTGTAGTAATTATAAAGCCTTATATAGATATGGTGAGCTGAAATGCTTAAAAACCTCTTCTGATCCAAAATTTACTCTAACTGTTGAACACCATTTTTCAGAATGGTGCTTTAAACCTACTTCAAATCTTAATTTCTGAGCTTAGTGTTAATATTTTCCTGTTAGAAATTATGCGGTGTGCTTGATATTCTCCTCTGAATCCACAAAGACATGAGGCAAACTGTCCTGTGAAGGGGTTCTGGAAAAGGAGTAACCTGTGGTGAACTAAATTTTCTCTTTCTCTCTCAACATATTGTTCAATTGCTCAACAGACATTCGCTTGGAGAGTTGCTACCTGCAGCATGAAGATGAGCAATGCACCTCCCAAATACCAGGCCGACACCGAATGGATGCTTGCTGCTGTTCAGTGGGGGCAGCCTGGGGCTTTGAGTGTGAGGAGTGTCCTCTGAAGGGATCACCTGAATTTGAAGCTCTTTGTCCAAGAGGATCTGGGTTCTCTACAAAGATAGAGATAACTGGGAAACCTTTCTCTAAAGGTATGTGATTCATTATTGCCGGCAAATCCTGCTGGCTTTTCCTTTTGCTCTTCCCTTGGACAATTTCTGTGGGCTTGAAGATTTCAGTGATAGTCAGGAGCTTCACTCGCCTTAAGGCACATTTAAAAATGCAATTAGATTTCATGGAAATTAAGGCCAGAATGAAATACAATTTAATTTAGTCTGTGTCAAAGACCATTAAATGCCATATAATACTGCAGCCTTGAAACACTAAATTTGTGTTTCTGCTAGAGCGATTAAATTGTGCCTGACTTTGCCTCCTGTGTTGCATCTAATGGCACCTCTGGCTCATGGAATAGGTTTGATAACCTGGCACCTCATAGAACAAGTACTAGAACAGTGAGCAATTGGCTTTGGATGTGTTGAAAGAGCAACCCTTCCTACCTGTGCAGGGTGCCATAACGTTTAATTCTCCTGTGGAACACACAAGGGAGGGGGAATAATTTTTGAAATTTCTTGTGGAGCTACTTGGAGAAGTAGAGAAAAATATGTCCAGGATGATAGCTCAAATCAGCAGAGTTTAATTTACTGTGAACCAAGTCTTGTTGTGACTGTTGTTGGAAAACTTCCAGCGTTGAATGGTAATCATACAGTGACACCCCAGTACCGTGTGCTGAAAGCCATCTTTCCAGGGTGACCAGTGGGATTGGGCTGGATATTGTCAGAAGCACAAATGTTCTGAATATGCATATAAAGAAAGCCAGTTACCCAAAACCTAAACATTGTGAAGTCTGAAAGGAAGGGGAAATGTATATGAATGACAATTGCCGTTGTTAGTTTCAGCCTTAGTTTTATAAACAGCTACTAAGCCATTAATCATCCATAAAGAAAAAATGACATGTGATTTCATTTGTGCCCTTATGTATTCTGTGACTCATGGAAGTCACTTTTTTTTTTTCTCAGAAACCAGGAGACAGAGTGGTTCTTTTGGAAGCTCCCTTTGCCCCTATAGGTTTGATCCACTGAAATCTTACTGTTGACTTCAGTGAGCTGCAGATCAGATCCTGCAGAACAAAGGGAAGACTAAAACCATTTTATGGCAGAAAGTGCTCTTGGCATTTCTAATGCAGAGTGTCTACGTTGTTGGTTAGGTGGAAGTCAGTATCAGTTTGGGTAGTGTGGCCTATAATTTTCCTGAAAGGAGGGGTCATTGTCATGAAAAAGGGTGAACTCTAAAGTCGGCATTGTGTTTTTGTGCACTGTTCTTTTATGAAGTGATAATATAAAATGTCCTTACTGTTTCTTTTTTAGATATCAATGAATGTAAAATGGTCCCCAGTCTTTGTACCCACGGAAAATGCAGAAATACTATTGGCAGTTTTAAGTGTAGATGTGACAGTGGATTTGCCCTGGATTCTGAAGAGAGGAATTGCACAGGTAAACTGCCTGGATGTATCTCTCATAAATTTTGATTTCAAGAGGAAAAACAGAACTGGTTTGAAAACACTGTGATTGCCTTTTGTGTTACAGATATCGATGAATGCCGCATCTCTCCCGATCTTTGTGGCCAAGGCACCTGTGTTAATACTCCTGGAGACTTTGAATGCAGATGTTTTGAAGGCTATGAAAGTGGATTTATGATGATGAAAAACTGCATGGGTATGTTTTTATAGGCCATAGATGTGCAATAGTATGCCATGTGCTAGTATGCTATGCGTGGTTTGTTTTTTGTTTATTTTGGGTTTTTTTTCAGGTTTGATTACACCTGGGTTTAGGTCCCTCTCATTTTCTGAGTCTTCTTAAAGCTCACTTTAACTTGATTTCCACCCCAAATGTGAATTAGCTGCTTCTGGATGATGCCAAAGCGTAAATGAGCAAGGGTCAGAATTATAGGATGTTAAATTTATCCCCACGATCTCCATTTTGCTAAGCAGGGCACTATCCTGAACTTTGAAGATAGAAGAGATTCAAATTTAGAAGAAGCCTTTTCTGAATTGATTTTATTTTTGTAACTGCACTGTGGTGTATGGGATGCCCAGCTGTAGGAAGGGCTCTAGAGCCGATCTGAGCAGGTGGTGCTGTGATGGGTAGCACACCATGGGGAGGGATGGGCTGCCCCTGTGGCAGTGCTAGCCCTGCAGTGATGTGCCTTCCCTTCTCCCCACAGACATCGACGAGTGTCAGCGCAATCCCCTTCTCTGCCGAGGAGGCACCTGCATCAACACGGAGGGAAGTTTCCGGTGCGATTGTCCTCCAGGCCATCAGATATCACCCAATATTTCGGCGTGTATAGGTGAGACGTGCAGGCAGAATCAGAATTGTGCAGTTTTTTATACCACTCTTGTGCTCCACCTGCATTTACAGTGGTTGCTTTAGTATCGTTTTCATTCAGACATAAAAACTTGTTCCTCTTTTTCTTTCTCACCAGACATTAATGAATGTGAACTAAGCACCAGCCTGTGCCGAAACGGGCGTTGTGTCAACCTGATTGGAAAGTATCAGTGTGCTTGCAACCCTGGGTACCAGTCCACACCTGACAAGTTATACTGTGTTGGTAAGGGCAAAATCTACGTGGCATACCTAGCAAATAAGGACAATAAAACACAAATAGTTGTTTCATTTTTAGTAGTTGTATAAAGACGTTTTTAACTGTCATTCAAAAATCTAGTGCAGTCTGTTAAAGTAGTATGCAGAAAACCAGCAAAACGTGCACATCTGTTATTGTGAGGAACGACTGAAATTATGGTGGTGCTACAGTCAACTGTACAATAGCTTATTTACTTTAGGAAGTCAATCACAATGCATAAAATAGCATATTACTTTAAATGGCCTAAGACTTCAGACTTTGATCGTCAGGAGGGAATACCTTGTTAAATCCTGAGTTCTAGATTTCATTAAAAATCAGCATTCCTGGCAGACCATGAATCATGTGGTTCAACCGAATTTTTCCCAATTTCATCTGTAATTGTCTCACATATAGGGCCTTTCCAGCAAGTGTTTCCTTAAAGCCACATTTTGTACATGACATTTAGCTTAAATAACGCATTGTGCACTCTTTTATATGCATATGTTTTACAGTGCCATGGAAATACATGAAAAATCTGCTGGCTTTAATTCTGCCTAGTAGAGAATTTTTTCCCTCGATCCTTATAAAAACTTTGTTTCTTTCATGATACTGTGGTAAACAGTGGTATTTTTATATGTATATACAGTTAGATAATATTATCTTTCCTTCCCTGTTTGCCTGCCATCCATCCCAATGCATATATTTGCAAACACTTGGATGTTCTAGGACTGTGCAAATATCAAGTGTAAATTCTGAACTGATGCTATTCTGGAAAGGTGTGTCCTTGAAACATGCTTTAAGGTAAAATGTGTTGTGGGTTTTAACTGTAACTTTCTCCTTTTTAGATATTGATGAGTGCAGTATAATGAATGGTGGCTGTGAGAACTTCTGCACAAACTCGGAGGGCAGCTATGAGTGTAGCTGTAAACAAGGCTTTGCACTCATGCCAGACCACAGGACATGCACTGGTAAGGGAGATTTTGGCAACTTTTCTACTGGAAGGCTTTATTTCAATAGTTTAAAAATGGACCTTCTTTGTAAAATTAAAGCTATTGTAACAAATATACTGTAAAAAACCAGAACTAATTAATGCATGGAAAGTGAAGTTCTTTTTCTAGAGTAAACACTTCAAAAGTTCCAGCTTTGGACAACTACAGACTGAATTGCTTTGAAGGGAATTGATTCTTCATCATTTCAGAAAGTGTACAAGTTGATTTTGAGTTTCATAACACAAAGCTTGATTTTTTCAGTAGGAGATAAATTTTTGCCCTTAAGGTATTATATTAGATCCAGATTCAAAATGTGTTGAAGTCAATGGAAAGAATTATTATAAACAGAAGCCAAAACGCTCTGCATGTGTACTGTATGGTTATATTGGAGAGAGAATAGACAGAAATGCTAGAGAAGGAGCTGATTGCCCTGTTCTGTGGTTGTGTGGTATCTGCTCTTAAGCAAGCAAGAAAATTCCTATTTTTATTTCATTGCTTAGTCAAATGCAAGTATGCTTCATTACTTCAAAACTGAATGACTTTCAGACAAACTGAAATCTGAATTGTATGAATCTTTCTTAGGAAACAGCTCTCTCTAAGCAGGATTTGTGAGAAAAATTTCAGAGCTCTTTAATGGCTGGGTGTTCTCCTTTGGGAGTCTGAGAGTCAATCCCAATAAGCGAATTATACTCAGTGATTTCCACATAGGTTACTGGGAAGATCATTCTTCTCTTACTTCTTGCTGCACAACCACTAGCCCGCTGAGGCATGTGAATAATTGCCAGCTGTTTGCCAATTCCATAGAAGAGCTCCTTGAAGATCATGAGAAATATAACAGGGTTAATCCTTTAGAGTAGAATTGCCTTTATAGTTGAAGAAACTGAGGCTTTTCTATACTGAATTGATACAGAGAGCTCACATTCAGAATTTGTAAGTATTTATAGACCTCTGACCAGAGTCTCCATTACCCTGAGGCACTCACTACCATTCCAAAGGGCAAAAGAGCTTTAAAGCCTAGTTAAATGTAGCTTACACTGTCAGAAAGATGTAAAGTAGCCAGTATTCAGCAAGCATTAAATGCTTGTTCAGAGAAAGAAAGCAGCTAGAAGAAGTGCAAATTTGACTGACCCTGAAATTAAGTATTTCAAAACCTCAAATATTTAGATCAGGAATAGTTTACTTTAGGTGAAGATACTAGAAAAGGCAAGTTTATATAACAATTTGCCCAAACATTGGTGTTTGGGGCACTTTTTCAATGCAAAAATAAAACCAGTTGATCAAAATTGTGCCTCTGCCAAAATCTAAACCCAAGTGACAGGATTAGAGGGACATGAGAGGGAAATGAGGAGGAGGGGTGCAGGGGTCTCTGAGCCACTTTTGTGTTTTCACCTTCTTGGCTTGACTGGGGACCAAGTGACCCAAGTGTATACTCAGACAGTCTTAGAGATCTCAAGTGTACTGGCTTGAAACAGTTCTGGGCTTTACTTCTGCTTGGCCTTAACACACAAAGACATCTCTAAACCCAAAACCAGAACACCTTCCTGCATATGCAATAGAAAACTACCATCTTTCCCTTCTCAAAATTAAAAAGGGCAGAAGCAATTGCCTTAGCTGTGTGGAGGGAATGGATTCTCAGTAGTTTTGTCCACAAGTTAACTTGACCATGAACGTATCCATAGAAGTTTGTAGTCATATCTTACCTGGTGAGGAATGACAAAGCATTTGATCTTAGTTGTGAATTTTTGCATATTTATATCCAGCCTTGGCTCTGAAAAATAGAGATTCATTCATAGGCCAGCCAGTAATAGCTATTAGCTATTCTTTTTCATACTCTTCTCTAAGAAAGACTTGGATGCAATAGCCAGCTCAGAAAAAGGTTTAAATAGCAGAAACACAAAACCTTTAGATGTCAAGTCAAGCTCTACCTAATTGATACATAAACATCTGGTGAATATTCAAAATCTGCATGCTGAAGTTTTCTCTTCACCCAAAGTGAGTGAAAAGCAAGAACATATTTTGTGACATTTTCTACTCATTGCATTGAATACTTGGTGACTGTGTTAGATATTTGTGCATGGTACAAGATACAGTAACTGTGACCTGAGAATGTGAAACACCTACATTTTCAGTTTGCTCTCTGTGTGAACATGTCTTTTATCTTTAACATCACACAAAACTGGAAGCCATTACAGAATATATTTCTTGATAATTGAGCTGGTAAGAATGCTGTTCAGTTCAGTGGTAGGTCAGGTTTGAATTGGTGAGGTTATGCATAAATAATCAGTTCAATTAGGAGAAACAACAGGTTCTTTGTCAGCTGATTTTCCCCCAACTGTGAAATCAGTACAGTGACAGGTTAGTAAATAAAGTTCTTTATTTCTGTCATTATTATCCCCATTTCTAGAGCTTAATTTTGCATGTTAATTCAAATTCCATTCCAAATTAACATTTTCAGGCTAATGTCCATGCCAACATTATTTGCTTGTTAAGATGAACAGGGTCTTCCTTGCAGAAGTTGTGTATCCACACAAGCACTAGCTGCTGGAAATACAGAAGAATAATGAACATAGTATTTTAAGTTAAAGCGAGTTAATTTTCTGTAGCTGCATAATTGCAATCCACAATAGACTGGCCTGATAATGAGTTATACCCTTTCTCTTGGAGGGGGTTCCTGAATCTTGTGCTTTTTGTGCTGACTTTTTTCCCATGGTGTCACTAGGCAGAGTTTCTGATATTTGCTCTTGCTGGTCTATGTTGGTGCTGACACAGGGAGATTCTATGGATTTTTACAAGGAGCACTAATATAACTCCAGGGACTCTGAAAGATTCCAGACCTTAGCATGGCTGCTTTAATATAATAAAGTGTCTGCTTCTGCAGCTTGGCCCCAATCAGTGATGGACAATTTCATTAATTGGGAAAACAACTTACATGCTAGAAGATGTAACTACATGGCTGGCCTGGCCAGTCAGCTGAAATGCTGAAAAAACCCCATAAAATCTCTTAGTGAAATAAATGTATGTACTGTAATTATTCCCATCATGAGTTCAACTCTGTTTCCAGTTTGTCACCACCCTTGAGACCTGTAGAGGTATACTGCATGTACAATGGCTTTTTTAAGCTCTATAAAGTCTGATTTTTTTTTTTTGGACTTCAGAGCTTCCATTGACTTCAACAATAATGGATTTTATCCAAGAATCTCCAGTTGTATGTGGCCATGTGGTGTGCAAAGGTTCTGTTGGATTTTTTTCTGTTAATGACTTTTTAAACTATAAAGTTGGTTACTGCTCCCATTGGAGTCAGAGTGGAATGTTTGCCACTGACTTTAGCTGGAGGTGAGGAGCTTATTTTGTAATGTGCTGTTTAGTTATTTGCAAGAATTCATTCTTCATCATGTTTATCAGAGCAGTAAAATGTTTGCTTGCCATGATTATGGTTAGTTGCATTGCATAAAGGTAGTATAATCTAATCTGATTTTTCCCTGTTACCAATGTAGATATTGATGAGTGTGAGGACAATCCCAACATCTGTGATGGAGGCCAGTGTACAAACATTCCAGGTGAATACAGGTGTCTTTGCTATGATGGATTCATGGCATCTGAAGACATGAAGACTTGCATAGGTAAGTGAAAATACAAATATTCCAGTCTGCATTACCTAGTGGAAAGTTATTTATTAAGACACTATTTCCAGGTAGGAAGACAATGATATGTAAAATATGTTGCTCTTACAGCCACCTGACCATTGCACAAGTTATGCTTATCAAATGCAGATGTTATCTCTGTATATCCCTGTAGATTGGGATGCAAACATAATGATCTATAGCATCGTATCTTTGGATGCTCTTCCAGTGAAGTTTTTGTGCAGCTCAGCTGAAGGAGTACTTGCAGAAAGGAAGTGCAGCTGGATGGTGCCATAGAAAATATCTAGTGAGATGAATCATCAGTGTTGATTTAAACTTGTCTCTAAGACAAAATAAATGTGCAAGGGCCGTGCTTTGGTAGAATGAAGTCATAAAACAGTGTATCTCCAGAATGAAATTTTGTCATTTAAATGAAAAATTTGGAGTGTATTTGAGGAGAAGTGTTTGTGCAAAACTAGATAATGTGCAGATATAGATGTACACACGCACACAATCAATGCATAGAAAGCAGCAATAAATAATCATAATCATTCTTTGGGTAGTATGCTGAATCTTAGTCTCTATTTTTAAGGAAATTTGGAATTAAAGGTTAATGTTAATAAATGTTAATACAGATGTTGTAATATAGCAGTGTTAAAACAGATCTCAAAATGTATATTAGGTAAGGCAATACTAACTGAAGCAGTTTTCTTTTTCCATATGTAGACCCATTTTTGTACCAAACCATCTTATCTCAAGAGATTTTGCCAGTTACTTTCTAAGAATTTTACTTAATAAATCTTAATTAACGTTGCTTTTTTTTAGATGTTAATGAATGTGACTTGCATCCAAACATCTGTCTGAGTGGAACCTGTGAGAACACAAAAGGCTCATTTATCTGTCATTGTGATATGGGATATTCAGGCAAAAAAGGCACAACTGGTTGCACAGGTATGTTTTAGAGTTTAATTATTAACTTCCAGTTAAACCCGTGAGTCTACATGCCCTTTTTCCTAGTGCTCAAACCTCCTCTCTGAGCTTCTTTTCACTGATTTGTACTAAATATTCTGTCTCTCATCCAAATTTGCTGACCTTGCATTCTGCTGCACTTCAGTGGCACAACATTCAGCTGTGGCACAACATTCATACTGCTCCTGCTGAAATGAGTGACAAAATGTCCACTGGGATCGCAGCTGGGGTTATTACCACATTGTAGCTGGTCTAAGAGAACAGAGAATGCCATTGCTGGTAACTTGACAGACTCCTGAGGACCTCAGTACATTTGGATTAATTGTATTTATATGCATGCAAATAACAGCTATCTGTTCTGGCAAACACAGATGGCTTGAAATATGTGCTAAAATATATTTCCAGTTTTTGCAAAGTGGCAACAATACAGCCACTCAACTACCTTACAGCAGCACCATCAGAATTTCTATTATTTCATGTCTTGCCAGCAACAGAAATGAGATGCATACATACCAGCTCCTAGGGCATAATATTAATAATCCTAGTGCTGGTGTCTCAAGCCAAGGTGTTGAGAGTCTTAGGCTTTGCCCCAGGATGAATGCAAACATATGTTTAATATAATTTTTAATGCAGACTTAGGGTAAACACATTTCTGGCAATGTCTTTGAGACAAACTTTTATTCTTGGTCTGCCCTTGTTGTACAGAGTTAATAATATGCTTCTTTAAGTGCCCCAAATGTATGAAGTTGTTTTTTTACAGCTTTCACAGAAAAATCTGAGAGCTGGAGTTGTACTTCTCATATTGGACCATGGGCGAATAGTTGTACATTAGTAACAGCTGCCTTTGACTTGCGTAGGAACTGATCTCAGTCCAAGAAATCCCTAATTGTACCCTGTAGACCAACATCTCAATGTTCTTTGTTTCTGTGCTAAATTATATGAAGATCTTCAGTCCTCTAGACCTGAAAACCCTTGCGCTGATCAGTTACACATGGTGTAGCTATCTATCACTCCCAGCGTAAGGAGTGGTCAGGGAAGATGAAGCAACTAGTAGAAGGCAAAAGACAGATAAAGGTCATGGAGGCAGGGGAGGAATCTGAGGTATGGCTGCTGGGGAAGTGCCTTTAAATAGCCACCGTTTTGGCATCATGTGATGCAGGGTAGTGGTATATGTGCCAAGCAATACTTTTTTGTTAATGGAGAGGCAGGGAAATCCTCCCTCGTGGTGCCAGTGAAGCCCAGTCCTCAGGATGGACAATGTCTGCCATCTGGGCTCTTCTCACTACCTCACGTGGCTTTATCTTTCCCTCATCCCATCCTCTGCTGCTTTTGGCTACATGCTGGTGTCCCATGGAGGATGACATTCACCAGGAAAACCAGAACACCTTAATTACAACAGATGCTGGAGTGGGGCTCTGTAATTTGAAAAAGGCCGGTGTTCTAAGACAGAAAGGTGAAGTGTCAGTTATGCTGATACAGCTGAGATGAGACCATACTCAAACCACCAAAATATTTTGTATTTAAATAAGAAAAGAGAGGAAGCAGAGCAGGAACTCTCTAGGTTGGTTTCAGGCTGAAGAAAGTGCATGGAAACAGGTCTCATTGTGACTATAGTGTGCAGATTCTCACATTCTGGTTTTTAAAAGTCTAATTTACTGGTGAAGACCTTTGGAATTCCCCACCTCACATTTGCACAGTGTTAGACCAGAGCTGAGCTTCCCAGGCTCAGGTACCACAGACCATGAGAGCCTCCTTCAAGACTTCTTCTGGAAGGACCTTGCCAACAGCACCCAGTCCCCAGGTTTCAGTTCTTGGCTGACAGACAGGTCAAAAGCATCCACTGTTTTTAGGAAATCCCATGGAAAAAAAATTACAAAAATGTGTACAGCAGTTTGAATGGGAGATTCTCTGTTTTATGAGAACAGCTAAGTAATGACCTCTGGGCTCCATTACAGTTCTGTCTAAATATTTCATCTCCCTTGTCATTACTGATTGTTTCCATTTTAACAAATAAACATGGGTTGTGTTTTTTTTCCCAATCATTTAACAGCATTCAGAATCCACCCACTGACTTACATTCCCATCCCACACAGATGTTAGCTTCCCCCTCTCCTTGGTTCTTAGTAAGAATCTGGACATAGTTTAGTAATTTTAAAATATTATGTAGATGTAGGTTTCCTAGGCAAAGTGCTACGAATGGTTTAATTTTTATTCACAAGGCAAACTGTGGCAAGACTGACTTAGAGCAGTTCATTTGAGATCGTTCTCGGCAGGCAGTGGTACACAGCCACTAGAGAGAAGATTTCAAAGTAATCCCCTATCCCTGTTCCAGATTGCCCAGCTTTATGACAAATAACTCGTGTCTGCTTTTTCTGTCAGTAAGTATACACGTACTTGTGTAGAGATTATATCCTGTGTTGGCACTTGCATTTATATGTGGCTGTTCATCACCACTCTGGTGTATTGCCTCTATATTTGCAGTATTTCACTGTTGGTGTAGAGCCTTAGATTTACTTGCTCTGATATTTTCAGAGCAACAAATCCTTCTCTCACTCTCTCCCACCCATCCCATCCTTGCCAGACAGGGCTGTGTGTGCAGACCTCCTGTCTGATTCTGGGGGAGCTGTTCTTGCACAGGCGTAGGGCACTCTTCACAAAGTCAAACTGAACGAGGTGCACTTGGGGGCAGAAGTTGCCTGCGATGATCATCAGATCAAAAATAAATGTGCTTGAACTGTCAGCTGAATTTCTCTGCAGTAGGCTCAGGGAGTTCAAGGGCTGAGACCAGGCTCTGACTCTGCAAGGGCCATTTGAGAAAAGCTAGGGAAAGGTGTTCAGCTGTGGCCTTGGTGTGGGGTGTGAGGTTAGAGAGCTTGGTTTTGAGCATTACTTGCTCATTCAGTAGTGATGCTGATAGTGGGTAACGGAGGGGTGAGTGCCCACTGCATACCTGCGTGGCTGACAATAACATAGTTATAAAGAGAAGGACACCTGATAGGGTGAAGAGGTGAGCCCTGCCACTTGCCCTCACAAATAGGTCCATAATATTTTGTGACCTGTATAATATGCTTGCCTTTTTCCCCTGCCTTTGACATCTGGCCATTAATAATACACTGCGTTTTGGTCTTGATGGCACAAGAGAATTCCAGTATCAGTAAAACAAATACATTTCCCCTTATGAATCTGGGAGCTGGCTGTGTCAGGCCAAATACCAGAAGATAATAACATTAAGACGCTGCCCGCCAAATGGGGGTATTACAGAAGGAGTGTATTGTGAGTAGGAGTCTGTCCAGCAATAACACACTGCACCCTGGGCTGATGACGTAAGGGTGGATATCAGGCAAGAACTCCACTGCCCCATGTGAAACTCCAAGAGGTGCTTGCAGTGCTGAATAAAATACAAGAGCTATTACAAAAGAGAAAAACATTTTACTTGTCTAGAGAGCAGAATAGTGTAATTTTTTCCATATATTTTTCTATTTGTGTGAACACTAAGTTGAAATTCACAGTCTTGTCCCTCTGCAAAGCCTTCCCTTTTACCTACCTGCTTACACGGGCAGCCACCCAGGAGGAGGAAATGCCTTGGGACTTCCACCAGACAACTGGCCCTGTAGGAATTGGGCCCAGGCTTGAAATACCAGTGCAACGTCAGCGTGAGAAGATGCACAGATATGCAGAGAGCACCAGAAAAATTAAAAAGTCAGAAACTACTTTAAGTATTTGCATACTTCCTGACAAACAGTACTGATTTGTAAGCAGAGTCTGAATTAAATTCACATTTTGCTAAGAATCCTTATAGATTATTGAAGCCCTAGTGAAACCTAACAGAAAACGTGAATGGTTCATAGAGCGATTTGAGGGTTGCATGCCCTGTGATGAACATGTGAATTTTCATGGGTTAATTATTGCTCTTGCTCTATTCAAACGCAGAGGAATGACTTAGGTGTTTCCAGAGTATGGGTGAGAGTACAGTGACTTATCCCCATGCTTCTCTCAGGAGGAGTTGAATGATCCACTTCCAGACTGCATAAGGATGCGCTGTGCAGATACTGGCTAGCGGTTTCTTACCTTTGGTTGCCACTTTTGCATGCATAGGGCCAACGTGACAGGTATATATGATGTGTATTCTTTCTGCACATCCACAACCCTAGAAATGTGTGCCTCTATGATTAATGGGAGAGACACTTTATTAATTGCCAAAGGCTTGAGAGAAAAAATATTTGTCCAGGGAAGAGAACTGAAGGAGCCAACAAAATAGGATGACTGACAGGTTGTTTCCCCACAGTGCTTGTGATTTTTATGATGTCAGATCCACATATTATTTATCATGCGTATTCTCATCTGTTGTAGGCAGACAACTCCCTTAGTATTAATGGGAGTTGTGCAATTACAAAGCTGAGAACATGTGTGCTGCAGGACTGGGGCACATAGGGACTGACTGAGGATGCAGTGTCAGTCTCGGATTGGAATGTCTTTATTTTCCTTGGCTTGTCATGGCCTCATAGTGGAGGCAGAAGAAGTTTGATATAAATCAGTGACTCACTCCTCTACTCTTTAGTAATAATCCCCCTGAAGTCAACAGGAATAGGCCATCATTGTGTGAAACCCTGACTTGAGTAGTGTCCTCCTCTGTGCTCTTTGGGTCATGATACCTTTACTCAGACCGATTAATGTCTTGCTCTTGAAACAATTATACAGAATAGTTGGAGTATTTGAAGAGCATAGTACTGTTTGTACTGCTGTGCAGACAGCACAATCTGGACTCTCGCTCTTATTAAAGATTTTAATGCTGAGATAATTTTTCCCCTACAGAGCTCAACTTCTCCTTTTTGTTTCATTCTGTGAAGCCATAATTCAATACTTATGGCAGCATAAATCCATATTAAGCTCCAGTATAAGCAGGCATAAATTCTTTTGATTTCACTGCCCCATTTACACAGGACAATGTTTGGTCTGAGATCTCTTTTGCCTTGGAAATAATTGCAAGGCAATAAATTTAGGCTTATAACTCAGCTGTGCAGTGAAAGGAGAGAATAGGGATTATAGCAAAACAACACCTAAGTTAAATTTAGATGGCTTTGAAAAGAAGTAGAATCTGGGATGAAGCCAGTGATGGTATTTTATATGTCTCAATCAGCTTTCGTTGGAATACCTGAAAACGTTTCCATGCATCAGTGAAATAAGCCCTGCAATGTCCCTGTAAAGGTAGATGGTATTATAAAATACATTTTTGCCTTCCCTGTTTGATCTTTACCCAGGCAAAAAAGCATTGAAACCTATTGAGAAATTTCCCTGGAAAAATGTTGCAAAGGATTTCGGGATTTTGTTCCAAGCCAGTGGAACAGCGTTTCAGTGGCTGATGCCTGAGGAAGCTGATCCTGTTGTAAACACCCATGTTTGGGTATAGATTGATGCTTGCAACTTCCATTCTGCAGGCGATTTCGAGCTTTTCAGTACCTGTGTCAAGCAGCTGACAGGGGAGCAAGTGCCCAGTGCAAGGGCACCTGTGTCACCATGCTGCTGTTAATGGGGACTCAGGGCAAGGTGGGATGGGATGGAGTCCCCAGTCACCTTATGTAGAGTTGAACCTTTGTTTGGGATCCCCTTAAATTTGAGCCTGAGCACATTGTGGTGCAGCTGTTGCATGCAAGTTTCTGTTTGTGTTTGGTGATTTTTAAAAAAAGGCCTTGGCAGGGATCTCTCCACTGATGATGTTTTTTGTGGTGTTTTGTTGTGCTCTGCAGGGTACAAGGAAGCATGTGATTGTACGTTTCAAAGCAGCAAATAATCAAATGCAGTGCAATCTTAATCCTAGCAGTGGTTTAACAGTTTGGATTTGAAAATCATGCAAAGGTTAAAACACAGGGTTTGCCTCAGCTTTTTTATGTCAGTGTATACTGTAGCTGACCTCTGGAAATTCCTTCTAGTCTTTCCCTTCAGTCCAAGCCAAAATGAGGGTTTTTTTCTGACCACCCTTAAGATTTTTGACAGACACTAGTTTCCTGTTTAGGGTGATGTTATCTTCATATGAGTTTCTGCACATGCTAAAGGCAAATATGCTCTGAGATTATCTCCTCCTGACCCTTTTTTGGGTTTTAAAAAGTAGAGTGTCCATTTGCATGTTTTCAGACTTGCTGGTGCAGTCAACATTCATTAATAGCAGATTGCAGCTGCCAGATTCAGATCTGTATCTAGACGTCAGCATTCCGATTATGGGAACACTCATGCCTGGGGTTTTGATTCAGAGCAATAGCTCATTTAGAAGGAAACCCAAGAAAGTAAGATTGGATGCAATTCCACTATACAGACTTAAAAAAAACCAACCCAAACAAACACAAACCCAATGAAACAAACAAAAAAACCCAACACAAAAACAAACCAGCAGTGGGCTTGAGTAAGTTCTGGACTTGAGTATTTAATTATAGGATGACAGACACATGTTGTCTGCTTCTCAGAGTCACATGTAGCCTTTGTGAGAAGACAAAATACATGTACAGGGCATGGAGAGAGGACACAGACCCTTTTGGCTAAAGAAGGGTGGGCAGGAAAAACTAAGAAAAGGTTACAAAGGAAATTATTAAGATGGTACCTGGACACTTTACCCAATGGCCTCTGATCTCTTGCCCTCTTTAAAAAGCTAATTGTTTTTAGGAACAATGGTAGAGAAACTAAAGTCTGTGGTCTGGGGGCTCAGACCCCCAAAGGTTGTTATGCAGTTGATGGCTGATGCCTTTTCTTAATCTTCTTCTTGAGGCATCTGAACTGTTTTTTTTGTGTGTGGAATCACGCAGAGTTTGTGAGCTTGTTTTCCCTTTCCATCAGCTATTGTACAGAATGAAATGACTTGGCTTACTTTAACAGCAAAGGCACCTGGGAGAGCTGAAAAAAAATGGTGTAACTATTCCATGGTTTGATGTGAACTCTAGATGATTTACATCCTGCGTGGAAGTAAAGCGCAGTTAGACAGGGCTCCGTTATGGAAAACGCTGTAAAACCCATAGCTGAGATGTGTAAGAAAATTCTTGCCAGTTTTGTTTTAGTTACCAGCAGTAATTTCTGAAAACTTTGCCTCTGAGTTTATACATTCCCCAAGTACTTACACGGGGTGTTAATACTGGTTTGTGCCAAGGAGGAGCGCAGGTCGGATGGTTTTCTTGGTCTATACATTTCGACATTGCCAGAGAATACTGAAGAATGAAAATAAGGTGAAGATAGCAAGTACTGCAATAGAACGTGCTGGCATGAATGCAGATGTTGAAGATTGGATGACTTGCTGCCTGGTGTCTGTCTCCAAGGATGCTGACTTTTTTCCCCTGTGTTAGGTTTCCTGAGTCCTTACTAAACCGCACACCCGCTGAGCTTTGTGCCCATCAGCTGTCACACTGAATACAGTGGCACAGCCTGCCCACCTTCCACACAGGCTCTGGCAAAGCAGAACCTGGCTCCCCTAACTGCTTAGGGATTCTCCTACGAGGAGTTTGCCCAGCTGGTGTTCCTCAGCACCCTTGCAGATCTGGAGGGGGCTGGGGGGTGCTGCATTGCAGAAGTCCCTGGGCAGCAGAGTTGCTCTGAGACCTTTTAGCAAACTGTGCACTGCAGAACCACCCGAGTCCCTCTCTGCAGACTCCAAGATGGGCAGATGGGAAAAATGTTGTCTTTCCCTCAGTCATGGGAAGGTGTGGTCAAGATACAAGCCAGTACATTGTAGTGGTATCTTTCTATTGTCAGCTGAGTACAGGTCTTCACACCAGCTCTTACTCATCAGATTTGACCTGCAACCTATTGCAAAGCTGTTTGGAAAACGTACATACCAGGATGCTAAACATCTGCAGGGGTAATCTTTATGCATGCTAATTCACTTCCCAAAGGCTGTGGCCTCACACCCTTTCTGAGTGCACCAGTTAGAAAATGAAGGAAAACCTGAGTTACCCTTTTCCTTCTCAAATGTAAAAGTTTACCAGGCTTTGGAGTGAACTGCAGAAGTACTGCTTTATGTACCTATTGGAAAAATAAATAGGAGCTCAGCACATGTTTGAAATATGCTACATGCTTCTTTGCTTTTCTTTGCTGTGATTTTATTTCTCTTATGCTTCATTTTTAAATGTCATAAAAAAATGCAGGTTTGTTTTCACATTCACATTGTCTTTCTTGCAACATTCCAGTATCGTTATCTGGATATGAAAAAGTCTGATCCATGAGCTCTTCAAACATCGTTGTGTTTTTACAGATATCAATGAGTGTGAAATTGGAGCCCATAACTGTGATAGACATGCCATATGTACAAACACAGCAGGAAGCTTCAAATGTAGCTGCAGCCCTGGCTGGATTGGAAATGGTATCAAGTGCACAGGTGAGGGTCACATGCATTTGTATTTATGTGTAATGTCTGACCAAAACTGGGTCCTGGAAATTCTGAAAAAAGCCAATACCACACCTACAAATTGAGAAGGCCAGTGGTTATCAAGCTACTTAGATCGATTTGACATGATTTGTTGGAGGACAAATGCTCTGCCGTGGCAATTAGCATTATGTCACGTTTGGCTTGTAAGGTGGTGAAAACAGACTGGACCATGGAGCAAGATGCTGTGTCCTTAAGGGCAGCTGATGGGAGGCAGTGAGATGTCTCCTGGTGCTCCCTGTGAAAACAAGATGTAGGTCTTAGTTCTGAGAGTGCCCTGCAGCTTCCTCATTCATTGTTGGACTTCATTGTTGGGCTGCAAATAAGCTGTGCCTGCTTTTCCAGTCAGATGACCCCACTTATGGGTGGGTTTTATTATGGGAGATTATTTAAAGTAGAGCTTCTGTGTGCCATATGCTATGTAAAGTTTGTATTCATGGTGTGTTACTTTAACTAATGTTGCTTTTTTTTTCTTTTTTTTTAAATCTGTCTTATTATTTTAAAGACCTGGATGAGTGCTCCAATGGAACCCACATGTGCAGCCCACATGCTGACTGCAAGAATACAATGGGTTCTTACCGCTGCCTGTGCAAAGAAGGTTATACTGGGGATGGCTTCACTTGTACAGGTGAGCTTTCCTAGGGAAGCATTGGGTGACCTCCCATGGACTTCTGCAACCTAAGTTGGTCTATGATTCAGTACACAAAAATAGCTCTTAAACATTTGAGTTACTCTCTAATATGTCATCTTCCGTTGTCTTCTATATCACCTCAGTTGCTGTAACTTGAAAGAAATGCTGTGTATTGTGCTTAGTCTAAAGCAGTCACCTTTTTCACTTGATAAAATGCAAGTTTGCATTGAGCTTTTCTTGTTAGTTGGAATGGGTGACAAAATACTAAAATCAATACTTGACCATATAATTTGCCTACTTAACCAGTCCGTTTGCTATCCACTTTAATACTTAAGTAATAGCCTACATGCATTAAAATTACTTCATAAAATTGCCTAAAAATGCTTGCTCTTTCCCTAAGGGAGTGTGTGCTATCTGCCCTCTTTACTGCATGGTCCTGAGAGGTGGTGTCAGGATGCAGTGCTGACATGTAGAGTGAGTGATGGAAGTAGCTGCTTCTGAAACATCATTTTATAAACTGTAAATGTGATCATAAAACATTTCTAGAGATGTTTCCCACCCACGTTTCAGTCTTCTGCTTTGAGAAACATATTAGCTCATGTAATCCTAGTCATCAGGAGCCCGGCTGTTACACTAAGGATATCAAGTAGCTGATGATGCTACATGGAGAGTGACCCTGTTTGGAATAAAGCCATACTATAGACAGCTGGGTGGCCAGGTTTTCAGTTGGTGCAAATCAGCAGCACTCTTACCAACTACAGCAGGTTATCCTGGCATCTGAGAATCTGGCTCAGCAGGTTTAAGGCTGAATTTGAATAATTCCAAATTATAAATGGACCCTGGGATTCTGTTTAGTTCTCTCCATATAATTCTCTCCGTATAATTTACTCTTAAATCTGATTCAGCTTTCTTAGTGACCTTCATAATCCAGTGCTCTTTGTTAATTTCAGATATGGTGATTTCCAGGAGTCTATAAACTGTGTCTTTCAAATGGAGAGCTTATGGAGTTTCTGCATTCAGTAGAACACTTTTTATTTTTTTAAATCTGGATACTTTATTTTTCGTGGATTCAAGAGGTGGCTGGAACTCAAACTGGGGCATGCAAGTGCTCTGTGAGCCCGCTGCCAAAGCGTGCAGCATTCAACCTGGTAGATACTACCTTTGATTTGCCAGCCATGGAGTTGCACGAGCTCACGCTGCCAGCCAGACTGTTGCAACAAGTAGGGTGTTTTTGTGATGTGTAAAAATTCAGCTAGAGAATAAGGGCCACAATCTCACTGAATGGCAGTGCAGTGCAGTAGCAAGGCTGTTTTTCTCATCATCTGTTTAAACTACTGTTTAATTTTGATCGAGTTGTTTTCACCTCAGTGCCACTTTTTGTCAGCATTTTGTGTGTTTGGCACGGAGACTGCCTATTACCATATGTCTGCTCATTGCACAGTAAACCTCTTTCTCAATTGCTGCCTCTAGGCTTTACTGTAATAGAAACAATAACTATAATAAAATTCACGTGCTCATTCTGAGTCTAAATTTGACCCTGTGTACTGCCTCCAATTGTTATTAGCTGTAGCTACTTTAGGAGTCTGCCTCTCTCTGATTTTCCTTTTGATTAGAAGCTGTATTTTTAAGATGTTGGAAATATACCCAGCTGTTACATGGAATAGCCTCTGCACGTAACTAGGCTGCAGTTTCTTCTGCAAGTGTTCAGAACTCACAGAATAATTAAAATCCTTGGAACTCTGCACGCTTCAGTTGAAACAAATGTTGGTGAGAAAACCATGTTTACTGTAAACCTGCCATTTCTCTTCCTTTTACAGACCTTGATGAATGCTCAGAAAACTTAAATCTCTGTGAAAATGGGCAGTGCCTCAATGCCCCTGGAGGATATCGCTGTGAATGTGACATGGGATTTTTGCCAAGCCCAGATGGGAAAGCATGTGAAGGTAATTCTCTGTAACCTTTAAACAACATTCAACAAATTCTACCTTAATAGTATTTTATGTTGGAAAAAAATTACAGTTGGTTGCAGTTGTGGTTGTATTAAGGACTTTGTGGAAACTGTCAATAGTAGTTGATTTTTTTCAGTTCATACATTTAGTATGGACCTTTAGGTGTTCATCTACCTATTGCATACATAGAGAACAACTTTTTGGAGCCTATCTTATTACCTATTATTTGTGGGTCTGATTGGTGACCCAAATGGCACTGTCAGCTGCCACTTACTCTTATTCATTTGTGGCCAGTTCTTCATTTTATTCATAACAGTTAAACACAAAAAGCTGTTACTTTTCCTTGGTGTATATGAAGCTGAAAAACACTGATTTGGCAGCTAATATAGTGAACATCCTTTGAGGACTTCTATGAGGTGTAGAATCAATTTGAAAACTTGCAGAAAGTTTATACAACCAACAAAGAAAAAATAAATCCTGGGAGTTTTGAAAGTTAGTTGTCAGTTAACTGCTTACAACTCGTTCATAGAGATTTGCATATGTGGAGATTCACACAAATCAAATAATAAACATGTTACCAACATTATTGAGGTCATATATTTGATTGTGATGTTTGAAATCCTCAGCTGATGTAATGCTAATCAGTCAAGGAGAAGCAGCCATATCAACTGATATATTAATGACTCATAGTAACTGGTATTTGATGGAGTTCAGAAGTACATCACTATAAATAGGATTTTTTCCACTGAAAAGTGTTCTGTATGATTTTTCTTTTTTAGTAATCTACCAAGAGAAATTATTTATAAGACTGAACTTCTGTGTAAACTAAAACAATACTCGATTCCATAACGTTTTATGAAACAATTTACTTTCAAACCTTTTAGCTAACTTTAAATAGCTTATGTAGAGCCTAGCTCCTGTTGCTAAAACAGACCTTCCTTGGTGTCTCAGATGTGTACACTAAATGCAGTATTTTAAGGTCCTTTTTAAACACACACTTTTTTATTGTATCAAATTGGTTGTTCTTTGTGCAATGCTCACAACATGCAGTAAATACCAAGTCAGATGCAGTAATTTGGACAAAAGGCACAAAAGTGAGCTCTGCTCGTGCCAAACTTGAGATCTGTCAAATGCAGAAACCTGAAGATGAACATAAGTTCAGCATTGGGCACAAGATTTTCTTTTTCTTATGTCCATCTTTCTGCAGGTGACTGCTGATATAGAATAAACTTTGACTTTTTAAAGCATATGTCCTGCCCTGTTTAGTTTTGCTACTTCTCAGATTAGCCCACTAATAAGCTCAGATGGTTTCTGGCATGGCTTCCAGAGGCACTGGAAGGAGCTTTTTGCCCCCCAAAAAACTTATGGATTAGGTTCCTTAGGCTCCAAACATAAATCTTGCATGTTATTTTTTTATGGTCTTGGTGTGTAGAAGCAGTTGACTTCCAGATCCATGTTTTCTGAATGCTTTTGCAATTCTCTATCTTGAAAAGATAAGGAAGCCTCACATTTTCCTCCTCCTGTTCCTCTGCCAGATATCGATGAATGCTCCCTTCCTAACATCTGTGTCTATGGTACTTGTCACAACCTCCCTGGTCTTTTCCGCTGCGAGTGTGAAGTGGGCTACGAGTTGGACAGAAGTGGGGGTAACTGCACAGGTAAAGATCATTTTGAACAACAAGCTTTTTAACTTTCTGTTAGTGTCATGGTTAGCTCCTTAGGAAATTCTTTCAAAAAGCCATACAAATCAGACTGGATAGAGAAAAATATAGACTTCCTTACTGTATTACACAGGATTCTCCTTCTGGCTTTTTCTACACTCCTCTTTCCCCTTCTTTGTCAACCTCTGATCCTCCATTGGCTGAAGAGAAGAAGGGAAAAAAACAGAGCAGAAATAACACTTCCTCCTGTCCACGTCTCCCAGGCAGAGAAGTGTTATGCCTTGTGTTTTCCATTCCCAGTACTGGCTGATAATTTATGACCTTGTCTTGTATTGTTCCCTGAAATATTTTTTTTTTAGTACTTTATGTGAATTTTAGTTCACAGAATGGTTTTCCAGGAAAAATACTTCTCCTCTCCTCACCCCTCCCCCCCCTCCCCAGCCATGAAATGATGATTTAATCTCAGACTACTGTTTTTTCTAAAAATTGTATTTATTTTGTACACCTTTCTGGAGATCAGTATTTCATAACTAATGGATCTGTGGTGGTCAATGTATACGTGATGTATCGATGGTTTGCACTGTGCTCAAGCATTTGCTTACCAGGCGCTGTTTTTTCTTGCAGATGTCAATGAATGTGCAGATCCCACCACCTGCATTAGTGGCACGTGTGTCAATACAGCTGGCAGCTACACCTGCGAGTGCCCTCCTGATTTTGAGCTGAATCCCACCCGAGTTGGATGTGTTGGTAAGGGACCATCCTTATGTTGTTCAGACAGGATATTGCAGAGGGCCTGCAAGGCTAACTGCTTAGGAATAAAGTCCTAGTGATGGATGAGGGCTGGAACAGGTTCTCCAACTCCCATCCCACTGTCCCTCTCTTAGAAGCTGTAATAGTGCAGCAGGAGGATGTCCAGAGCGATGTGACATGCTAGCGGTGCCCAGCTCCCGCAGACAGCCCCTTGAGGCTTGTTACAGCTGTCCACAATTTACAGCAAGCATGAGACAGTTTTAAATTTCAGCAAGCTTAAACCAACATCCATCTGGCCCCAAAATGGCAGGCGAATGAAGCTGTGGCATAAAGCCACCCACATGCTTGGAGTTTTCAGCATGGCTTGGATAGGTGCAGCCTCATGACTGATGGAGGTGCTCTTGTATTAGGCTCCAACTGATTAGTTAATCCTCTGACATTTTTTGGCTTTTTTTTTATTTTTCATTTAAGAGGTCGTAGGGATGATCCTCAAATTCAAATGTGTTTGAAATTCCTAACACTTAGTATATGCTTTCATGCTTGTTAACCTCAAGGAGAAGAGAAAGCAATGGTTTTCTGGAACAGGAAGGATGTACGAATGCAGGTAAAAATGTGAATCAAGATGAGAAAAGGCCTGGCTGAACAGCCTTTGGCATGCTGAATTAATTCCCTGCTTTTGTGAGAAGTCAAACAAAGTCAAGGAATGGGTCACCACCATCCTATCCAAGTGGGAAAAGCTAGACCCTCCTGGACAACACAAGTTACTTTCTTTGCCTGTCGTACAAGAAATGAGAGCCATCTGAAGGTATCCCTCATCCTGAGATGATGTATTGTGTTCTCTCTCGTAAGATGTGTTTGTTATTCTGCGCATTCTGAACAGATACACGATCTGGCAACTGTTACCTGGACATTAAAACTCGTGGAGATAACGGTGGCACCTTCTGCAGCAATGAGATTGGAGTGGGTGTTTCCAAGGCCTCCTGTTGCTGCTCCTTGGGCAAAGCTTGGGGAGTTCCCTGTGAACATTGCCCACTTGTGAACACAAGTAAGTCAGCTTTCCTGTGTTAAACACAATGATACAACATGTGTGTTTGGATTTTTTTATGATATGAGGTAACTCAAATACTGGTGTAATCATTTACTGTGTACATGCAGGGGACAGGTTTACACTGATCTTAACAAAAAATGTTACTAGTCTTTCAAAAAGATTATTTAGCCAGAATATTGTTATCACTTCGGAGTAGGTTTGCTGTTAAACAAAACACTCCATACATTATGAAATGGCATAGCAGTCGTTGTTACAGAGTAAAATATAACCTTTATATCTGCTTACTTTGTTATTTACATTTAAATTACCTATAATAATCTGATTAATTTTCAAAAACAGTTGTGCTGAAAGTGTTTCTACTATTTTAGGTTCATAAATCTATTTTGTTTTCAGCTGAATATAAAGTTCTTTGCCCTGGAGGGGAAGGATTCCGACCAAACCCTATTACAGTTATATTGGAAGGTAATGTTTACATTTCCTTATATTTATGCATCTAAAATTGTGAAGCTCTTTCCATGAAAAAGAGCACTCATTGAAAGCATGAATGAAATGTTTGTTGTCTTGTTTGAACAGATATTGATGAATGTCAAGAACTGCCTGGACTTTGCCAAGGAGGAAAATGTATTAATACATTTGGTAGCTTCCAGTGTCAGTGTCCATCAGGGTACTATTTGAATGAAGAGACTCGAGTGTGCGATGGTATGTAGCCTTCCCTTAACTGGTCATCTGCTTTTAGTCTTAGAAAATGATGGCAGCTGTAAGAAGAATTAACGTGTCCTTGAAAAGGAACATAACCAGACAAGCAGCATAAAGCTTATGGGTGGTGGGAAAATTGGAACAGGTTGAAGCCTTGCACTGAGAGAGAGAAAATTCCTTCTTGAACATTTTGAAATACATGCAAATTTTTGTTTCAAGTGATCAGATTTTGATCAAAACCAGAAAACCCAACATGTTTTCTTTAAGTAAAATGTAATTTACTAACCAGCTATAAGAAATAGCTGTTTGTTAATGGGTAATGAATAAGCAGTCAGATAAAGAGAAAACTTGCCCCAGGAATCTGCTGAGCTGGTTACAGTGTGACCATGACTTTTTTCCACTGCTTATTTTCTCACCTGCTGATCTCAATGTCCAATTGAAAATACTGGTTATACTGCAAAACATTTTCCTTCCCCTAGCACAGTCAGTAGTACATGTTAATCACATTACATGCAACTGTCCAGTTATACTGGATATAAAGGTTTAAGCAACCCATCAAGGCCTTAAATTTCTCATTGCCTAGACTGTGTTCAGCCTCCCAGACTGTTACTAATGTTAATGTAGTGCCTACAATGTGTGAAACACTGCAGAAATACAAAAGATTCAGATCCTAAATTAAGGCTGAACCAAAGTACTTTATCCATATTATACTTACATAGCTAAGCAAATGTTAGAGGAGATCTGCCTCTGTATTTTTCCTTAGTGGTGTGTAAAAGAGACTTTAAAGTGGTAAGGCTATTGAAATACTTTTGCACTTTGAGGAACTGAGGTGTTTTGGGGGTGTTGTTATTGTTTAGGTTTGGTTTCTGTTTGGTTTTTTTTTTAAACAAAGGTTGAAGTATCTTGATGAAGTAAACATGACATCTTATGTTGGGAAAGTTCCCAGATTTTCCTCAGTCAAACAGACCTGAACCATCTGATCATGTTTTAGCATCATTACATATTGAGGGGAGCATTCCACAAGGAACAGCTTTGGTTCTTGTCTAGATCTGGGAATGCAGAATGAGTGAGATCCTCAAATACTGGGTTTTTTTGCAACAAGTGCAAAACCCAAATTACTGTCTCTGAGCTTCCTAGACGTATCAGAGTCCCTGTCTTTGCATCACAGCCAGGCTTTCCATGGCCACCTGTGCTACCACTTCCTTCTGCATGTGGGCTTTGTTCCACCATGACCTCACTCAGAGCCCTTTCAGCTCTCCTCCAGCAGAACCCTTCTACCTGAGACATGTTGGTTCTAAGAAGCAAAATGAGAAAGCTTCTGTGGCCACTCACTGCCTTTTTTTTCTCTTCTAGATGTAAATGAATGTGATACACCTGGCATTTGTGGACCTGGCACATGTTACAATACTGTTGGAAACTACACCTGCATCTGTCCTCCGGATTACATGCAAGTCAATGGAGGAAACAACTGCATGGGTATGGGCTGGGGTTTTTTTAAAGCTTTAAGTACTTTGGTCCAGGGATTTACTGGGCAAAAATCAGAACTGTTTCTATGAATTTAGTTATACAAGAATGAGATAAATGAAAGATCAAGTTTCTTTAATTTTATTTTATTTTTTTATTAAAACAAGGAAGGTCACTTTTATTACAGATATTTCTGTACCTTATCAGAATTTCACCTTAAATTTGATATTTTCTGTGTTCATCCCTTTCAAGTTTCGTATCAGCTTTAACAGCTTCTGCATGTGAAAGGTTATTAAAATTACTCAGACTTCATGGAACTGAGTCACAAGCTGTGTGCAGTTCTTGGAGGGAACCATAAACTAGCTCATATTTTCCAGTGTTGGGCAAAAGGATAATACTGAATCTTTTGATGAGTCTAATTAGTGTTACAGCCATTTTGATTGCTCTTGAATACATGTATTACACACTTTTTCCTACTTTTAGAGTAACTGAAGGACAAACTCTTCTGTAGTATTCTACAGTGCTGCAGCATCTACTTGACAGGGATGTAAAAAGTACATATTTGAAGGAGGCATCTCCTAAACCCTTCAGAGCTGCTAATGCATTGGCCTGGGTTTTTTTCTTCATTTTCACAGATATGAGAAGAAGTCTGTGTTACAGAAATTACTATGCTGACAATCAAACCTGTGATGGTGAGCTGCTCTTTAATATGACCAAGAAAATGTGCTGCTGTTCCTACAACATTGGACGTGCGTGGAACAAGCCTTGTGAACAGTGTCCTATCCCAAGCACTGGTATGGTTTTGCATGGCAAAATTATTTTAAAACCTTCATAACATCATAGTTAGTATTAGCAGGTGTAGCATTCTTAGAGCTGCTGTGTCTTTGCTCTTGTGCATCTGAAATGAAGGGTTCCATTAATTTTTTGACCTGGAGGTGATCAGCCTTAGTCACAATGAAGGCATTTGTAGAGTGGTTTGGCCATGCCTCCTATGTGCCAGCTTCCCTGTCTGGGAGACTTCAGGCTCTATATTGGTTAATCTGTCTCCTTGCAAATGCTTGTTGATCCAGTCTTGGTGCACTGACCAATGTTTAATTGTCATTGCTTCAAAAAATACGGTGTCTGCTGATTGCCATAGAGGGCCTTTGTGGTAGCCATAGATTTACAGGGGTACCTTAGTCTCCACTGAGAATGATCTGTGTCAAGGACCTAAATATAAGATGTAGGAATTTCTGTGCTTATTGTATGGGCCTACAGGACTCCTCCACACTGGGTAAGACCCTTCAGAGCCCAGGACATTCCATTGTGCTTTGAGATGGTTTGCTTCAACCTTCCGAGATGCTTATTCGAATAACTTCCAACTTACAGTTCAGGTTTTTAAAAGTCAGATCTGGACTTGTATGCAAAAACTATAATGCACAGAGGTAAGCATATGCAAAACAAGATCAGCATGTGGTCCTGAGCCCTCGGCCTCTCTTTATTTGCTATTTTCACTGGCCTTTGAATGAGACCCTAAGTGCCTACTGAGCACATCACATGGTGAGCCTCGTGAAAGGATCTGCATACCTCTGGGTGCCCTGCAGGTGCTGAAAGAGTGGAAGAATTTTCCTGGGCAAAGAATGCAATGAGCTTTTGTCTGTTAATTAATTCCACATACTCTAATTGCTGCTTTGTTTTCCTGTTGCAGATGAATTCTCCACACTCTGTGGAAGTCAAAGGCCTGGCTTCTTCATTGACATTTATACAGGATTACCAGTTGGTGAGTTTTAATTTCTGGTTTGAACTAATTTTCATGCTACCTCTTCCCAGGAAAGAGGGGAGGTTTAGCTTCTTAATTATCTTTTTCATGGAAGGAATAATGACTAAACAGTGTAATGGAGTTCAACCCTCAGTTTAATTCGGAGCCAGCAAACTTTCTGCCTAGCTCCTCCTAGCTGGCAACAGTGATCATTGCTGCTTGGAATCAAGGCAACATAAAGGTCCGAAGAAACTGTAATTAGGGCTACATGAGCAGGGCACAGATAACAAGAATAAGAGGTCTTGGAGTAAGGCCAACCAGCATTTGGTCTGAGAGGAATTAGGAGTCTTTCTTTCAAACTAGAGCAGAGATTTAATCTGACATTTCACACCAGTCCCCCTGTGTATTGGTTTGACACAAAAATCCTTTTTTCTGCTCAGCTCGAATATTTCTCACATATGTTATTGTGTGTAACATTTGAATCATGAGGAACAAATTGCAAAACAAAAAGAGGGAGACAATGAGGAATTCTAAGACAACGAGTTGACTAAATCCCTAATGGGACTCCCTTTTGGTTTTATTCACACAAAAATGCAAATAAGAAGCAAATAATGTGCCCTGTAACAGAGGCAGCATACAGGCATCAGTCAGGTGCTTTAGCATTAAGCTGTTGCTGTGATGCAGTGTTCACCTGGTTAGACAGAAATATTTCTAGTAAAATGAGGAATGTAATTCTTAAAAGACATTACAGAAGTGTACAGTATTTATTATTTACCAGGTCATTTCTTAGAAGCAAAGTTCCCCCCCTTCTAGCTCTTAGCATTAGCCGAAATTTTTGCTGAGTCTCCTCAAGCTAATTGGGCCATTCATCAACATCAGCAGGGAGACCTTGGCTCATGCTAACACACGTAGGTAAGGGCTGCATCTGTAGTGGCTGGTGTGTCTGCCAGGAGCATTGCAGTCTGCTCTGCCTGCCCTGCCATGTCATAGAGCAATACATATTCAGGAGCCAAGTGAAACAGAAGGGCCATCCCACAGAGACCACCAGTACATCCCAGTGGATGCAGCACTGTGGTGAGACTGATACACACACACAGCTTTACACCGTGCGAATTACAGGCTCTACTGCTGCTCTGGGACCTTGGCAGGTCTCACTGGATTGTAGCACTCTACCTGCTGCTTTTGCACAGGGGTTGCTCATGTTTCTTAGATCTGTAGGCACAGGGCACGGGAACAAGCAGTGCCCCCTCTGCAGGGACAGTGCTCTGTGTACTCTCTAATATTTGGTTACAGTCCTTACATGAAGTTACTCTTCTTTTCGGATTAAAGTTCTGTATGTCCAGGTGCTTGTTTCAGAGACAGAAGTAGTTATATTTTTACTCATCCCTTATATAATCAGAGGACTCAATTACAGAATCTAATGTAGGAAATGAAGGGTTTGATCCAGTAGCAAAGTAAAAAATAAAAAATAAAACTGTACATTAACTCACGTTGGCTGACAGTTTCCCACCACATTCTCTGTCTGCGTACATCAGTACATGTGGCAATTTTTACCAAAAAAAAAGATGCTTTGGAGGAGTCTCTGAATGCTTTCATGTTGTTAGAATATTAAAGATATGTAACTTAAGGACCCAGTGAGCAAGACACGTAATTATAATAGTAGCTGGTTTTTTTTTCTGCCAAAATCAGTTACTTAACCTAGGTGTATATAAAGCATTGGCAAACCCTGCTGCCTGGCTTAATCAGTCTAATTAATAGCATATTGGCAGCACTTCACATGTTACCTGGCATTGGCGTTTCCAAACTGTTACATAAAAACATGAAAGTCTTTTCAGATTAATAAGGGTAAAGCAGTTCAAAACTAATTCTGACAAGTGTTCAGTCACGCTCTCCTGTATGAAACCAGACAGCTACAGTCTCTCTGGCTCTCCCCAGTAACTCCACTGTAACACTCGGAAGATGAGGAGGTTCATCAGACCTGTGGGTGGGAGATGCAAGGAAGGATGTGTGCTACCCTCTGCATTCCTGAATCTTTACTGCAGTGAAGAGTCAGAACCTGAGGAAATACTTACATTTGCAGTTAGGAATGAGTCACTGTCTGTTGCAGTTGGGGTCATTCTGATGCCTACGTTATACATTTGATAATTCTCTTAAGGATAAATGCATAAGGACATATTCTGTAGCAGAAGTTTCATGAAGTGCTTTTTTATAAGTATTGAAAAAGATTTCTTCTTGCAGATATTGATGAATGCAGAGAGATTCCTGGAGTGTGTGAAAATGGGATCTGTATAAACATGGTTGGCAGCTTCCGATGCGAGTGTCCTGTGGGTTTCTTCTACAATGACAAGCTGCTGATCTGTGAAGGTAGAGTGCTGATCTCATTCAGAAAAACAGGATTTCACCCGTCGGCAGTCCAGACACTGGCAACTCTGATACACTTGCAAGTCATCCTTAATGAGGGGAAAATACTGCTATCAGTGTAATAAGTCTGTGTTAATTCAGATATTATGAAATCTTTTGCATAGAAAATACCAGATTTTCCATCAGACATCCAAGGCCTTGAAGGAACATGAGTCAGCAGTCGTGGGAAGCAACACTATTTTTCCCATTTGACAGAAAAAAGTAGTAGCCTTGAGTCAGATCATAAGCACTTTTTTTTTTAATTCCAAGGTGCTTTTTTCTAATGGGACAATATTTCTTTAAATAATATAAACACATGATATTTTTTTTTTTTCAATTTAAAGATTTCCTCACACTGTATTAGTCAATTTAATGGAGAAATACAGCAGTATAAATTGCTGTCATTCTCTGGTGTGTGTTATGATTGCTGACAACATGCAAGCAAGGCATTGAGAGCTTCAAGTCAAGGCATCTTCCATATGCTTTTTCTAACTGAAACACAGTTACATTTCTAGGGAAATAAAGTTCTCTTTTTGCAGCAGCTTAAGTAAGGAAAATTGGTCAGAATTTTTTGCCTAAACTTTTGTGTTATTGTTTACATTGGAAATTACTAATAACCAGGGTGGAGATCCCCATAGTCTGCAGTGGAGATATGTGCAGACATAGCTTCTGACTCTGATTGCAGTCTTAAGACTGAAATCCACCCAAGGGAAGTGTTGCAACAGACCTTTCATGGGCCCTCCAACACGTTCAGAAAACCGTGATATAAATTTGCTAAATAGGAATGAATTTTACAAATGGAGCGTATGGGTTTGGGATCATTTCAGGGAGATAACTAAATATGACCAAGTATCTACTTTCATCAATGTATTTCTTTTTTCAGAGTTAGACAGAAATTCCTATATTTGGTAATAGTCTTCACACTAAAAACAAAGTGGTTTTGATGTCTTTCTACTGCCAGCCTACCATAACAGGCAAATTCCCTTTTTGTACTGACAGATATTGATGAATGCCAAAATGGACCAGTGTGTCAGCAAAATGCAGAATGTGTGAACACAGCTGGTAGCTACCGTTGTGACTGCAAACCCGGCTACAGGTTCACATCAACTGGCCGCTGCACCGGTGAGTACTTCTGGCTCTGCAAAAAATGGCAGTAAAATCTAAAGAAGCCTAGGAAAGCATATCTCCTCTTCAGAAAGATGGTATGCCAGGAGGTGATCTGGGCTCCAAGATCCTCAAAACCTTTTAAGCATCCCATAAACGTACTGGTAATCCTCAGAAGACTTGTGGACCCATCCCATAGAGACATAACTGAGAGTTAATCACCTGAGTAGGTGTTTGTCTTCCACTTTATCCCACCCGCCACAAACGTTTTTCTTTAGCTCATGTCGTGTCTAGGGAGGGAAGACAAATTGATTCACTACCTTTTGACTGAGTGTTTTCTGACACTGAAAATTGCAGTCCTGGCAGGGACCTTCCTCTGCATGAGGTCTTGGATTTTCGTTAACGTTTGCTTGATGCGTTTTAGCAATTTATTTGCCACTTGTATTTTTACAAATCACTCACTGCTTGCTGGGGTCTCTGCTGATACGGTGGACTTATCTGCTTGGCCATATGCAAGAACTAACTATAAAAAGCTTATTGTTAAACTTCCTAACTTTTATGTGGAATTGAACAGGCCCCTGAACGTTATTTTTAAATACTCACTGAGTGGGACTGCAGTTCTCTAATCTATTTGCTTTTTCTTATAATACCATAGTCCCTACTGGCATTCATGTTATCTTGATTACTTGAAGAATTGCAGAGATTTTAAAGACTGCTGTGGGCCAAGCAGCTCTAAATATTATATACATTTCTGAACAAAATAATAAGTACAACGGAAACTGGTAACATTTTCCTTGGGTTTTGCTTCTGAGTACTTGAGGTTTAGGAAGCATACTTTTCCCTGCAGAGCAGTTTTTCATTGTTTCATGTGACCCTTGAGGGAAAAGGGTGTAGGGGCAACCAGAACACTACTATGAGAACTAAACCTTGTTTTGTTAAGCTATGCAGTGGCACACGTAAATATTCAATATGTTCCTAATGTAATTGTTGTTGTTATGGGTTTGTTGCAGCAGGACAGGAAGAGCCAGGGAAGGTTCTGATATGGGTTACAATACCAAACATGAATTGGCATGAACAGTAATACTTCCCTGTATTTTGCTCTTATTTTATATCTGGTGAAATTGAAGTTATACAATTAGAGACAAAATAAAAGCAGTCGATAAAGTGCTTGATCCAGCAAAGGAAGGAAATTCCCAACCACACTGCTGAGAGCAAAGAGAGCTAAGCACCTAGTAGTATTGGATCAGTCATGCTTCTGCATGGAAAATGATCACTCCCTGGTAATTTATATGCTATTGAATCTAAACTGATGTCTCACAGCCTCTAGTGCTATGAGCGCTGCATTTATCTTCCTACCAAAATAACATTCTATTGTGCTATCTATTGTGGTATAATAAATATTTTTTTCGTATAAACTCATTTTGTGCACTTAAGACAATTCTGACTCCCAATTCTTTAAAAAGTCATGATGTTCTTTGTTTGCCTCAGAAGAAATTACTTTTCCCCGGGACTTTAATTCAGTATTAATTTGCCCACAAAACAGCAAAAAGTCATAGTTTTTATTTTCTCTCTACTCTCCTGAACTGCAAAAATTAGGAATTGTTAAGACAGCATGTTATCTAGCATTGGTTTCCTTTCTGACTCCTTTAGACTCTAATTAGCAGCAGTATCATTAATATAATAATAGCATAGGGAGAGCTTGTTCCTCAGTGAACACCCATCCAAAGTTACTCGTGGTTCCAGTTAATGTACAGTAATACTGGGGAGGGGGCTATCAGGATTGGCTGTGGGCCAAGGAGAGTGTAGAGAGGAGACCGCAGAGGCAGGAAAACAAGATTTAGTATGTGAAGTTCTTTGCAATTAGGAACAACTTGATTCTTAGCTTTGCAATGAACTGGGGATTGTTTTGTAGGAAACTGCATCTCCTTTGCTTAGATGGCATGTAACAGAAAATTACTGAACACTAAAATCTGATCAGAAATTCTAATACAAGCTTGTGGAAGCACCTCAGATCTCATATTTTGAAACTCCAGCAACTAAAACACCAGGAAACATATTGAATCAAACCATCTCTTCTTGGGGATGAGGTCAACAGAAAGACCTCATTTGATTCCTGTTTCTGATTTGTCACAGAAAAAAATGTGCTGGACAGCAAACATTTTGTTCTTTTAACATTCTGTTTCATTTACTATTGATAGAATCTTGGATTCTGCCTGAAAGCATTTGTAACAAGAGTAGCAGGAAGCAGTCAGCTGTGGAACTAGTGTAATAAATGCCCTTCTCTTCTAAAGCAGCATATCACATGCTGGCATCCCCACCTCTCTCTGCAGAATTATGCAGCTGAGTGTTTGCTGCTGTTGGCAAAATATTTTCTGACTCTATGTAGCAGTGACTCTTCCTACTGTTTGAGCTGTGTCTGATTTGCAGGATCATAATATTGCATGAGGCATGGATGCTACAGCACATATGTATACGTGTACCCATTTTATCTCCATGCAAGGAGTAGATATTATGATTCATTTTATCTCTCTGCAACCTAGTGAGAAAAGTGTGAGATTCATTTCCCTTCTGCTTTGTGCAATTTCTGAGTTAATCAAGCAATTTGTGCTATAATCAAACATAGCTAAAAGCAAGTAGTTGCTTTCGTGACATTTGTATGTGGCTTTTGTATCTGCTGCAGTCAGTGTAGAGCACTCAAAAATCTCCCTTTACAATTTCATGTCATTAATTCTGCTTTTCAAAAGCATGGTGAGATACTTTCCCTCCAGCAAGAATTTGTGTTTGAGAAATATCATTTTTACAGTAAATCTATTTCAGCTTCACAAAGGTTGGAAAAGTTAATTTACAAGCAGATAGTCCCTATTTTAAATTAGGGTCATGCACTGGATTCTAACTACCATGGTTGCTGTTAAGACATCTTTCTAACCTTGTAGTAGTTTAGAGGCCTTAACTTTCCCTTTGTTTTCAGATCGGAATGAATGTCAAGAAATTCCCAACATCTGCAGCCACGGGCAGTGTATTGACACTGTTGGAAGTTTCTACTGCATCTGTCACAATGGATTCAAGACCAATGATGACAGAACAATGTGTATAGGCAAGTAGATCAAATTAAGCTGCACTTAGGCTTCCATTAAGATAGTTATTCAGCCTATCCTCTCTGACATAAGGAGCTGCATTACAAGAACTGAGATTATGAGCCATTTACCACCAGGCAAAGCTGCAAAAATACCATAGCTGGCAAGTAGAGTTGATAGGAAGCTGATAAAGAATGAAGAACAGCTCATTACCATAGAGTGACCTTTTCAAATACATATTCTGTCTAATGAACTGCTCATGCATTTCTTTTCAGGAAAATGTTCTCTTCTCAGAATTTTCTGAAGCATCTTGTCTCATTACTTTAGGCAAGAAATTTAATTGATGAATATTGCAATGCAGCAATTGTGTAGCACCCTACATGCTAAAGGAGTAAATGAAGGGTAGAGTTCTTGTGAGAAAAGTGCCCTTTTCAGAAATGGAGGCATTTTCATAAAGGGGAAATTCTGTATTTAACCTGTTTGCAGCTGTTAGTGTCTGTTGTCTAAACAAGGGGAGGAGATTTAAGAATGCTTATGACTAAAGATAGCTCAGACTTCCTTTTGGAAGAGTGAGATAGGAGCCACAGTGAGATAAATGATTGGTGGACCCTTGATTCTTTTTGTAGATGTTAATATCCAGCGTATAAACCTATGTAAAAATCTTCTTTTTTGGGAGATACAACAACCTTTTTCTCTTCTATCACTCTGTTGGCAGTGGATTATTTCTTTTGCCTGTGGGATAGCTACAGGCTTTCATTTCCCCATCGGTGATTGAAATTCTTGCTGCTTGGTTTTTTCCCTTTGTAGACATTAATGAGTGTGAAAGAGATGCCTGCGGCAACGGAACCTGCAGAAACACCATTGGCTCTTTCAACTGCCGCTGCAATTTGGGGTTCATCCTCTCACACAACAATGACTGCATAGGTAAGGAGGGCTGAGACCACTTGCACGTTTCTAAGATTTTCTACTTCTGATGAAAGTACCATTAGTACCATCTTCTGTGTTAAGATTGCACCTTGCCACGGTCTGCATGATTAAAACCAAAACCTGATTTCTTCAGTCTGGAAAGACCTCTTTGGTGATGCACACCTCACTTTTCTATAGCCACTTTTTGCCTGTGAGACATGCCATTCCTTTTGTTACTCTTGCTTTGACAATTCTACACCATAAACCAGTAGTGGTATTTTCCCCTCGCTTTTGAAACGGGGCATTATTTATGTATGACCAGTGACTGTGCCGATGTAGTGGAAACAGAAACTCACCTGCCCATTTTCACTTGTTGCCTGTGTTTCTTATATATCTTCCAATGTTATTTTCCTTAGATGTGGACGAGTGTGCAAGTGGAAATGGAATGCTGTGCAGGAACGGACAGTGTGTGAACACGATTGGGTCCTTCCAGTGTCTTTGCAATGATGGCTATGAGGTGGCTCTGGATGGAAGGACTTGTGTTGGTGAGTGCTTTCTTTTAGGGTAGGAAAAAAAGTGCACCAAACCTTGAGGAGATATTCTTAGTGATACAAAGAGTAGAAGAGGTCAGAGAGTACTGTCACACTGTCATCATTGTACCTAGCAGGAGAAAACAATGACATGAGGACAAGAGGAGGACTCTTCTACTGCTCCTGGGAAGTTCTACCATCAGTCTGATGGAATCAAAACTAAAGCAGCCTCAGATTTATTGAGATAACAGCCATTATCTCAAATAAATTGTCTTTCTTTTCCTTTAGATGTCAATGAGTGTGCACTGGATCCTGGAAAATGCTCACCAGGCACGTGTCAGAACTTGGATGGGTCGTTCAGGTGTATCTGTCCTCCTGGATATATTCTGCAGAATGACAAATGTGAAGGTGTGTACAGAACAATCCGCCTTCCATCCCTTTCCTAGCTACTCACAGTTGTTATTACTTTCCTCTGCATCTAAACATGAGTAATGTTTAGTCTTGTGTGGCAGTGTATATAGTTCTGAACTGTAGCCACTAGTAAGTCAGTCACTTCCCAGAAAAAGTGTCACCAACTTTTGTTTGAACCAGAGTTACATGATCTGATCCCAAGAAAAATATGATCCCAGGCTGTTTGGTTGACGGTACGTTGATGAGGTTTGCCCACTGCACAAGGATTTAGAAATTAACCCTAGATTTTGCACCTGGATTTCTTAGTCCTCTTTCTGTCTGTTCCTTTTTCTTTTGGCCTTTTTGTTTTTCAAATCTGTTAGATATCAGTGATGATGATGTAAGGTTACATTTTATGTAGCACAGCTGCCAGCATAAATATTTTATTTCTCATCTCTTTAATTACTTTTCTTACAGACATTGATGAGTGTGTGGAACAGCCAGAAATTTGTGCCCTGGGCACATGCAGCAACACTCCAGGCAGTTTCAAATGTCTGTGTCCAGAAGGCTTTGTGTTGTCTTCCACGGGAAGGCGATGCCAAGGTAAGTTCATTCCTATTTTCTGGCATTTCAGAATTTGTTTGCTGTTTTATAAAACTGTTATTAGCTGCCTGGTTTTAATATAACAAGGAGACTCTGGACTCAAACAGTGTTTTTCACAAGGAAAACATGACAATTCCGTAGTTGGGGCCAGGTTCTGTCTTGCCCTAACATCTGTTTGTCGTTAAAGAGAACATTGCAGTAAATGGGACGAAGATAATGTTAAATGCACCAGGTTAAGTGAGGAAATTATGTTGCCCTGCAGCCCTTTCTTGCACCCCTGAAAGAAATGTTGAGGCTACCTGGAGTCTGTATAGACTGTGACATGTCTGACATGTGTTTGACACGGAGATGAAGCACAAACGCAGGTGGGAGGCTACTGCAGTGCAGCAGCATTTCCAGTATTAAGGCTGTTCTTAGCACTGAGCAAATTCACCATAACATTGGTTATATGCTCTTCCTCTCCACGAAGAGATAAAGATTGATGGAAAACCGTTGCAAACAGTGTGATATGATCAATAAGCACCTATCCACGTAGAAAAGTCTGAAGAGTCTTTTGGCTTCTTGGTTACCATGTACACTGTTCAGAGCCTAAACATGGGCACTTAAGACAGAGATCAAATGCTAAAGACTGAATATTTAATAGTGAAAAGCCACAGGTTAGTTTATTCTGTGGATAAAGAACAAGCACATCAAATTACTTAGGGAGTTATTTTACAGACTTTGAAATTATTAAATAGATCCATCATTAAATGTCCTATACACAGTGTGCACAGTGGGAACCACTGATGAGTAAGACCTCTGTAAAGACCTCTGTAGTTATGCTTGGCACAGAACAGTGATGCTTGTTGACACCATAGTGCATTCTTCACTTCACAGTGGGCTAAATGAAACTGTGGTTTTGGTAAAAATGAATCCAACCTGCAGTAAATGTTCATCCACATCTCCAAACCACCATGCAATTTGGCACAGTTAATTCACTCAACTTCAAGAAGGCAGCACGACTGTTTTAGCTGTGTTTATGTAGCCTGTATAAGTGAGACTTCTTCAGTCTGTGGGTGTCATTCTCTCAGGTAATGAAAAAATTCAGAAAAAAAACCCCAAGAAACAAAATCATAAAAGAGAATGCAGGCTAATCTTCTCCTTTATGAAAACAGACCATTGTTTCACACATAATATCAGAGGAAAATGCACAATTGTGTGCATGAACATTAAGTGGGTTTCTCCCCTGGAGAAGATGGGGGTGGTTTTTTGTTGGGTTTTTTTTCAAATATCTCAGGCCAAACAAAGTTTTGTTTAAAGTTTCCCATTACCTAAACTTCTGTAAAATCTGGACATTGCCTGACATGGATGCTGCAAGCAGAAAACTGAATGAGCAGCTGCTTCCACAACTGCCCTGTTGCTGACCCCCTGCCAATGCAGGGAGCTGCCAGCTCTGCCTGCTGGATGCTTGTGGTCTGTGATCTCAGCTCCTTCTGGTTTACCCAGCTTAAGGGAGTAAAGTCTAGTGCCACTGGGCCAGTTTGCTTTGTTTGTGTGTACCTCGGGGAAGAAGGAGGAAGGAAAGCATTATTGAGAATTGCCTATTTTAACACTACATGGTATTACCATTGCAAGTTGATTAAAATCTCTTGAATCGAGTGATTCTTACTAATAAAGGCATATAAATAAATTAAGCCAATATTCAGCTTTTACAAAGCAGAGTGAAGATAAGAGGGAAGGACAGCCCTTCCACCTCTGTGGAACAAAAGAGAATACTCCCTACTTTGCCATGACTGAAGTAGGACACTCTACCCCATAGCTTTCCTTTACTGGGGTAGGGAGCTCCTCTGCCTCTTCAGATTTTCCCCAGTTAGAGACAATAATGGTCCTTCTTGATAGACACGGGTGGAAATTGGGTGTTTTGTTGGTGAGGTCTCCTCTGTAATTTTGCAATTAACACTTGTAAGTGAAAACTGGTCCAAAGCCACCCTAACTGCTACTAACAAATTTTTCTCTATGCAGATCTGAGAGTAAGTTACTGCTTTACCAAATTTGAAGATGGAAAATGTTCTGTGCCCAAGTCCCGGAACCACTCCAAACAAGAGTGTTGCTGTGCCTTGAAGGGACAGGGGTGGGGAGATCCCTGTGAACTCTGCCCCGAGGAAGCAGACGGTGCGTTATTCACTAGGTTACCTTACTGTCCTGATAGCCTCTGAGAACTGAAAGAAGATTGGGATTCTTATAAGAAGGAATTAGGAAAAATCACTTTCCAGAGGTGGTTAAACCTAACAGCTGTCATTGCATTCTGGGAAGTGGATGCCATTGCAGTCTCTGAAAACATATTCCTCTCATAGTCCAGCTCTCAAGCATATTCCTTGTTTGCTTATAGGTTTGTTAGTATGGTTAGGTGCTTAGTACTTTGCTTGGAAGATATCACACACAGAAAGTGGAAGTACTAAGTGGGTCCTTGATAGGCTCTGAGTGGAAATATCTGCAAAGACACAAATGGAATTTATTGGGTTGTAAGTAGGTGTAGGGAGGGGCATCACAGACATGAAAACTAATTTAAAAAAACAATACAGTTGAGCCAGTTCCACATCTGAATCACCCCGTTATATTTTGTGACTACATTTTCTTATTAAAAATATCTAAATTTGCATTCTTATCATATCAATATGAATGACTTGAAAAAACAGCAGGGAACGATGAAGCACAGGCCTTGATGGAGGAAAGCTTCCCTGGACTGTTGCTGAAGAAACACTTTCCTTTGTTAGTATCCTTTGTAAGACTGAGTAACTAGGCATCAAAAAGTCAACAGGCTTTTGTGCCATCATGGTGCAATCTGCTGAACAGACTTTTAATTTATGCTGACAGATGTGGTTAACAGCATTACTAGTTTCAGCAATATATTAATGCAGTTCATTTCATTAATAAGTCACGCAGATGTTTTGCAGACAACCCTCACAAAAGCTAAGGGAAGACAAGAGAATCAAATGTGCCAGTAGCAATGTTCCTCCTAGGCTGTGCATGTTTCATTCCACTGCCCTGGAGCATTTGAACCAAAGTCAGTTGGAAAAGCCTCGTATACATGGCAGCATTTCCTTGAAATGTCAGCACATATATTTTTCACGGTCCAAACTGTGCTCAGAGGATGATATCAAGGGCATTTTCCTGAGCTTTTAAAAAAGAAATTGCTTTCAGATATTTGAGTCTGGGAAATTTATGTCTTGGCATGTCATTAACAGTGGAATTGATTCCTTTTTACAAAAATACTCGGTTATTATCTCATATATGTTCTCCATCATATGCTGTCTGAATGCAGGCTGGTAAGCTCAAGCACACATGCCACCTGAGCCTCCTTCTGAAGGCTAGAGCAGCAGGCAGGTTTTGTACTGCCCAGCTGCACAGGGCTGAGCTTGCCACTTGGAGCCTTGCAGTGTGCCAGACGTTTAAGTCACAGGTCACTCAAGTCTTGTCAAGGGTTCTGTGGTGCTCTGAGCATGGTTAGTAGAGAAGATGTGCAGCAGTGTCTTGAGATGGTTTGAATTACAGTCCTGTGTCCATCAATCTGCTCAAGATAGAGTTTAGAGGGGGGAATTGGAAGGTCAGTAATTTAGGAATTCAGGAAATTTAGGATTTCTTGTTTATTCTCATGCCAAGAACATATGGGGTGATTTGCACAGGTAAGGAAATATGTCTTTCTGCAACAAAAAATAGAGGATGACTTGTTCTCGAAAGACATAATCTTCAAATCTTCAAAAACCACACAGAAAACCTTGTGGATTTGGAAACTGAGTGATGATTTTAATCTGAACTCAGAATTTTTATTCTCAGCCTACCTATAATCAAATTATTACTTACTCTAGAGCTAGAGATTGACATGCTTTAAGGAGCTACTAACTGGTGACTGTGGTTTTCTTCAGAAAATGTAGAAAACCTTTCATTTACAACAGAAAAGAATGCAGTCACTAGTATTGTGTCTTTTAAAATGGAAATACCGCATTAGTTTGCTCCTTAAAGGAAGTTAAATAGTGCTAATTCTTCACAGGTTTTTACGTATATACATACGGAAGATCAGGTGAAGTGTAAAGCAAACATGCAGTTTTTACATGAATGTGAGCTTGAATTATAAGTTTATATGTTTACATATTATATTTCTGGACCTGAACATGAGGAGGATAAGTTGGTATCAGCGGTTACTTGTGTAGCTCATGAGTAATGCTGGTAACCAAGATAGAACTTAACATACAGTTTGATTTTTTTTTTATTATTGTTATTTTTATTGTTATTACAGAGGCATTCAGACAGATTTGTCCGTTTGGAATTGGCATCCTCGTTGGACCTGGTGATGCAAGACTAGGTAAGTGTCTGCACTTCAGCTATTTCCAAAAGCCATGAATTGTAGAAACTTCTATACATTTTTTTTTTTTTTTAATTATTCGTACTAATTTTAAGTTCAACCTTGACTATCTTATATATCAGAAATTAAACTTCTTTTAGAGTAGTATATTTGGCTTTTTAATTTATGCTGAGCAGACTTGCTAGGAAACTTTCGATCTAGAGAATGAATTGCTTAGCATACCTGTCTTTTCTTGTACAGTATATGTAGCCTATTTACAGTAAATGGCTTTAATCCTCCAGAACTGCAAACCACAGTTTCCCAGATCCCTTCAGTACATTCTGTTCTCTCCCAAGACAAACAGCACTTCAGCCTTATTGGCAAAAGTTTTCCTTTAAGGAGCGCTGGATGACTACTGCTTTTCATATCTACTTCTTTCCCTATAGCCCCAGCTGGAGAGGTTATTTCATCTGACATTTAGAATCAGTTTGGTTTCTGCATACTGAAAGCTGGCCTGCAAGACAAATTCTGTGCCTTTGTTCTAATATATCAAAATTCAAATAGTAATATTAGTATTTTTTGGTGATCTCAGGTATGTTTCTCACCAGAACAACACTTGTTCTTTGAGAGAAGTCTAAAAGCACATGAGGTCAGTTGCACTTACCGTGTTGTTTGTCTTTCTGGTTAAGATGTGGATGAGTGCCTTGATCCAGATAACTGTAAATTTGGGCAGTGTATCAACACAGATGGGTCTTTCCGCTGTGAATGTCCATATGGTTACATCCTACAAGGAGCTCAATGTGTGGGTAAGTAGAGCTGTTTCTTCTTCCATTTCAAAGAATCTTCTGAACTGCTAAGTGTGGCATTAAGGAGTAGCAGGGTTACATTATTCTAACATTGTGGAGTCTCTGTCCCTGCTGGTGCTTAAAATCTGCCACAGCAATATGCTACAATTTGGTTGTGCTCTGAGTGATTGACCCAGATAACTAGCAATCCCAACTTATGCCAGGAGTCTCTGATTCTAATTCAGTAGCTTGAGTTCTCGGATTTTATATTTTGGGGTTTTTTTTTTAGTTGCATGTCAACAATGTAGATTTTATACCTTTTTGGTTGAGTATAACTAGATATTCTTGCCTTGATTTAATTGCTTGCAGATACTGACGAATGTGCTGTTGGAAACCCGTGTGGAAATGGAACTTGCAGGAATGTGATAGGAGGTTTTGAATGCACCTGCATTGAGGGATTTGAGCCTGGACCAATGATGACCTGTGAAGGTGAGACTCCGTTGTATTAAGTACGGTCATTGTAGTTGTGTGCTGAAACAGTTTCCTGATTTCAGAAACACTGGAGGAGAGTAAAGCAGCTTAAAGGGACAAATAGGGACATTTGGAACAACGAATCTTTATCTGAAACAGAAAAATAAGTTGTTCTTTCCTGTATCCACCTTGAACTGTGGTACATTTTTCTAACTGGAGGCTGGGTGAACAGGCTTTCAGGTAGTATCTGCTAAGGGATACAGTGAGAGGAGCATGTTAGGGTACAGTCTATTCAGAACAGGCCCCAGATATACCGCTTATTGTGCATATGGTTTTTCCTTACCTTCTCGACACCCCTTGAGTGCAAAGAGTCACTGTGCATGGTGCAAATGGAAAATGGCCTGCGTAGGTTTGTTAGAGAAGAAACAGGGAACAAAGCAGAAAATATAAATGCAGTACTAGGCAGTTACTATAGTGCCCCTAGACTGAATATTTTTCCTCTGGTCTCATTGCAAAAATAAAAATTTGCACGAAGGGAGGAATAAGATCAGAGTTATAGAATGGACACACAGAAAATTAATTAGACTAGAATTTTTCAGCGTGGAAAACGTGGTTGAAGAGATCGGTGATTTAAATTTGTAAGGCCACAAGAGGTAAAGGTACCAGAAGCGGAGGGAACGTATTAGACAAACCAAAGCAAACATGTTTATATGCATGATGCTTCAGTTATGGAAGGCTTTGCTTCAGAATATTAGTGAGGCCACAAGTATAAATTGACCCAGAAAGAGATTGTACAAATTTGTGTGGGGATCCATCACTGGAAATTAAGTTTGATAGTTTGGTTGTGGCTTTTGGCTGTGGAAGTCCTTAAACTGAGAGGCTGGATCGGGGAAAGATCTCTGCACACACTGTATAGGTTTTTTTGATACTAGTCTTCTCCTGTTACCACCAGAGAGAGGAGAATGTCCTAGGACGTTCTGACACTCTCTTCTGACCTGACACAGCTGTTTTTATATTATCTGCCACAATCTATTTGTTTGCAAGCCCATACAAAAGAATGCTTTTATTTTTGCATCAGCTTGCATCAGTTTTATATACTAATAGAGCTTCATTCACTTCCCTGTGGAATTTGGGTGGAAGCTCAGATTGCAGAGGAGGAGTTAGCAGAGTGCATAAACATCATTACAGAGCAGTAATTACTCAAGTAGCCCAAAGCATATGTAAATGCACTTCAAAATAATGTTTCTAGCATGGCTATTGTTTTATGGAATTCAGTTTATGAAGAAACTGAATTAGTGCATCTAGTATTTTAAAATAACCAGTCATAAAAACTGAAGCCTAGACATGGAAAGGATACAGTTTTAACCGAGACAGTGTTTTGGCAGCAGGGATCTGGAAATTATTTCCATTGGCCGCGTGCCGTCGAAGATATTGAAACTTCAGGTAGCTGTGCAAACATCCTGCCATGTCCGATGCCTGCTTCTGTACAGAAATCCACAATGAGTAGAACCAGGGGGCTCCAACTATTGAAATTTAGCCTTCAGTAAAGCGGGATCTGTGGTATCGCCTGTACCTAAAACCTGTGCTCTCAAGTCCGCTGAGTTTCACTTCCCCCACGCTCTTTGTCGCTCCAAATCCAGATGTCAATGAGTGCATTCAGAACCCTCTGCTCTGCGCTTTCCGCTGCGTGAACACTTTTGGATCCTATGAATGCAAGTGCCCCGCGGGGTATGTGCTGCGAGAGGACGGGAGAATGTGCAGAGGTAAAGCTCCTACCAGATTCTCACAGTTAAGAGAGAATGATTTCAAATTCCTGCAGGGGCAGGGCTCTGACTCACTGCACTATTGGGCCAGAGTTTTAATCCCAGGAAGTAACTGAGTCAGAAAGAATTTGGGATGAAATTCTATGGTTTGCGTTATGCAGTTCGTTGTATTAGCCCTGTCCTGCCAGTAAACTTATACATCTGCCTGAAGTGAGGTCATATCAGATGATATGGTTTTGTCTTGCCCTGAGAATGGGCATTTGGGAGAAATCAATTTCCTCTGGGCTAGTATATCTTACGGTTAGTTTAGCACAATAAAATACATACAGAGCTTGATTGCGATTTAAATTCCAAACTCAGAATTTACTATTGTGAATTTCCAGGATCATCTTTCTATATAATGAAGTCTAAACCTTGCGTTTCAGATCAGAATGAGTGTGAAGAAGGAATTCACGACTGTGACTCAAAACAGATGGAGTGCAAAAACCTAATTGGCACCTATATGTGCATCTGTGGACCGGGTTATCAGCGCAGACCAGATGGGGAGGGCTGTATAGGTAAGTGACACTGAAGTGTTGAAGCTCTTGAAACACACATTTCCTCAGCAGAAGTGAAAATTTTTGGCTTTAACAAATTGTTAAGGAACTCAGGGGATGAATTAAACAACTACCTGTGTAATGGATCTGCAGGTGCTACATACACTTTGCTTTGCTGCTCAGGTACACACGCATGGGCAGTAAGTAGAAAATCTGGACGTGGCTGTCTGTACAATCAGTTTGTACTGCTGCTGCTGAATGCTCTGAGGCAAGAAAGTGGAGAATCGGGCCCATTGCTGTAAGCTGGTTTATTTCTGTTAACATGAAGGAGAGTAGATCTGAATTGTTTTCCAACTTCAGATGGCATTCGGAAGTGCAACTGTAACTGTGAAAAATTTTGAAAAACAGCGAGGAATATAATGCAGAGAAAATGTAGTAAAACATAAACTATTGTGAGCTAGATGGTAATCTTTCTTCTGAAAATTGAGTAAAATCAACTTTTTATTTAAATAATAAATAAATGCAAGTTTAACGAGGCAGAATGCGCAGCATAAGAACTCTATACCAATTTCTCTAACCTGCATTCATCCGGTAATGGACTTGATTTTTGTCATATCGTTTGAAAAACACAGATGAAAATGAATGTCAGACCAAACCTGGGCTCTGTGAGAACGGCCGTTGTGTGAACACAGTGGGAAGTTACAGATGTGAATGCAATGAGGGATTCACCGTCAGTGACGCCCAGAATGAATGCCTTGGTAAGTTGCACATGAACGCCCTAGTGAACTCTCACTTTGAAGCTGAGGTTGAAATTAAACTTAGAAATACATAGTAAGTAAACACACTCTTGAATTTACGTGCTATCAGGGAAAAGCCTTTGTAAGTAGGTGCCCTCCTATGAGTTCCACCTTCCCATGCTTCAGTGTGCCTGCTTCAGTCAGTCTAGTTGGGTTGACTTGCTATGAAAACTGACCATTTGATGGTTTCATTCAGCTGGGAATTGCTCTCTTTTCTTTGGTCCTGATTTTCAGCCAGTCATTTTTGTCTGCGTTCAAACAGAAACATATATTTTAAAAATTAACTTGTCTTCCACCTCTTGCTAAATTTCCTGTCTTCTTTGTTTCTCTTTGACACTGTGCAGTCTCTCGTGCCGCTGATAGTCTTTTTCTCTCAGTTCCCTAGACCCAGGGTGAAGTATGCCCTTTCATATTTCTGACTAAATTCTAGTATCTCATGACCCTCTGGGGGTCGTCACTGTTAGGATTCTCTGTGATGCATAATTTGTCTTCCAGACAACAGGGAGGGCTACTGCTTCACTGAAGTCTTACAAAGTATGTGTCAAATTGGATCAAGCAACAGGAACTCTGTCACCAAGTCTGAATGCTGCTGTGATGGTGGCCGAGGCTGGGGGCAAAACTGTGAGGTCTGCCCCTTCCCAGGCACCGTGGCCTTCAAGAAGCTTTGCCCTCATGGCCGAGGGTACATGTCTAATGGAGCAGGTACTGACTTTTCTATTAAAGGCTCTCTTACACAATGCCAAGTTAAGTGATAAATTATCGACTGCCTTTTTGCATATTTGAACACTGTGAGGTCCTGAACACTTCGTATATCAGTCAAAATTTTCTGAGAGCTTTCATGTTGAAAGAGTACAGTTCTTTGGGAGGAGTGTGCATAGCCAACGGCCCTGGATGATGAGGCATCCATCCCAACTTGGCAGATTCTTACTTTGCATGCTGGTTGATTGACGTGCACTCAGATGAGAATTTGCACTCTCACATTTGAGTGTGTTGTAGGTGCAGATTAAGAGCTTTTTGTGCACGTGAAAGCAAAGTGATGTTTGATTTATGGAAGTTAATATATGATCAGCTCCAGTTGTTCACTTCCACTTAAGGCTTGTTCATTGCATTTGAAAGTTAGATTAATGTTCCATTATGCATTTTCCCACTTAATAATTCTCCTTAATCAGTGCAATATTTCATTATTTTATGGATTTTTTTTTATTTTATGTAGGCTGTGGGTGTTTTTCATGTCAGGTCACAAGAATCTATTGAAGCTGTATAAAACGAGTTCTTGTTCCATTGTGAACTAACCCTCATTTGATTGCAGATATTGATGAGTGCAAAGTTATTCATGATGTCTGCCGTAATGGGGAATGCATCAATGAGAGGGGATCTTACCGTTGTCATTGCAACCTTGGCTATACTACAGATATAACTGGCACTCTTTGCATAGGTAAGTTTTTCATTATAGTGTATGTATATAAAGTGTATTACTAAGAGATTAATTGAAGAAGGAAATAGATTTTGAAAAATGAGAAAACACCATTTGTTAGAATGCTTTGGGGATTTCTGATTTCCTTTTGAAACCTCCTGAGCGTTTTGAAAAACATTATCACAGATCTTCATTATCAGCACTGAGATATCTGGTTTTGCTTCTTCTAGATCTGAATGAATGTAACGAGTCCCCAAAACCTTGCAATTTCATCTGCAAAAACACAGAGGGGAGCTTCCAGTGTTCATGTCCGAAAGGGTACATCCTGCAAGAAGATGGAAGAAGCTGCAAAGGTAAAAATCCAGAAAAGAATTTACCGCAGATACTCTGTGTTTCACAGGCAAATATCAGTCCCAGGACATTGAAATTCTGTAACTCTGTCTCCTTGATTCATGTGAGTATTTCCACTAAAGACAGTGGAAGTGGCCTGCACAGGATGGAGCCGGTGTTTCAGTTAGTGCTGTGATAATCTGGATGAACAGCAGATCCACAGGAATTTTTGCAGACTGATGGCAGCTGGTCTTAAAAGACTTAATGACCAATAGTATGTATGTTTTGGTCTTATTTTAGTAAGCGTGTTGTTTTAAGATGTGTTTTTCAGTAAAAGATATATCTTAATGGATGCAGAAATGAGCATGTTTCGCAGTGCATCGTCCAGCATCAGCAGAGTTTTAGCCTGCCACCTCTGCAGCATGCTGAGTGACAGCAGTGCAGGAGAGATTTTGAAATGTTCATTCTGATTTCATTTATTTATGTATCTTGGTAGCAAAGATCTAACTAAAACTACACAAGTTAGAGCAGCTATTCTAAACTTGGCGTGGGAAATGACAGTGTACTTTGTCATTAGCAGTTAAATATTTCTGTTGGAGTAATAGTGTGTCTCAGTAAAATACCGTTTGGCAATCTGCCACTGATTCTCATGAAGATGGTGACATTCCATTTACTGAGTGCAGTAAGAGCAGACATTCATTATGTAACAGCATCTTTCAGACAGATGAGAGTGGTAATCCAGTCTGTAGTCCAGCGCTAGCATGGGCAGTAGTATAGCTCCAAAGTCCCATTCATTATACTGAAGGCTTCATGTGAGAGGAACTGGAAGCCAGAGTGAAAAGTGAGATGTAGATTCAAAAGGCTTTATTTGATATATTATTTATTTGCAATCACTTCTCTGTAAGTCCAGCTGAACTGTCAGATCCTACACAGGGAACATAAGTAATAAATGTTTTATTGGGGTTTTTTTTAGATCTTGATGAATGTGCAACAAAGCAGCACAACTGCCAGTTTCTTTGTGTCAACACTATTGGAGGTTTCACTTGTAAGTGTCCTCCTGGATTCACTCAGCACCATACAGCCTGCATTGGTAAGTGATGTGGGAATGTAGACACAGATTTGGGACCTATCACTGACTTGTTCCAGGAGCAAATTAGCAACAAGGTGAAATCAGCTTTCTGAGAAACCAAATAGAAACACAGACCAGGTTCTGATCCTAGTCCCACCAGAGCAGAAAAGTATAGTGAGGCATACCCTACTACCTTCCCTTGTTTTCATAATCTATGTCTTTGAATTTTGCACTTCAAGAGTCAGACAGTAAAACCACCATTTTTTTATTCTTGCTTTACACTTTGTTACCCACTGAGGACAAAAAAAAAAAAGAGTTATATTTCTGTTCTTGTAGCTCATTGCAGGACCCACGCTAGAGATCATGTCAAGGCTTCTTGAAACAATAAGCAGAAAACATAGATTTCTGCAGTGGTCCTTTAAAGCCATACTTGTAATGTCTTCAGAAATGTTAAACAAAACTGCTTCGTGCAAAATACTCTCTCTGCTCTGCAAGGTGGATCCTGCTTGTGGCAGTCTGACAATCCCATGGTATTGGTGTGAATTTGGGGGTTTTTGAAGACTAGAGCATCAAACTCCATATTCTTGGTGAAGGAATGTTTACCTTGCCATAGCTGTTGTTAGTGTTTTCAAATTAAAAAGAAGGTAATGTAAGCCCTCCTTCTGTAGTGCAACCTGAAAAATGGAGAGGGCAGTAAGACAGCTGTGTTAGGGATGCTTCTTCACCTCTTGTCACAAACTGTTGCTAGCATTGCTAAATGATCATCTTCACAACAAGGAGTAAAAAGTAACACTCGGGCTTTGGTTTCCTTCAGATAATAATGAGTGTGCTACTGAAATCAATTTGTGTGGAGCGAAGGGCATTTGCCAGAACACACCAGGAAGTTTTGTTTGTGAGTGTCAACGTGGCTTCTCACTCGATCAAACTGGCCTTAGCTGTGAAGGTAGGTACAATCCACAGTGCGTGTGACCTGGCCTGCCCTCCTTTTCTGTCCTCTTTTCTCTGCCACACTGTCATCCAAGGATGGACCTATGGAGCAAGGATATGTAAAATGAAGGGGAGAGAGGTATGAAAATTTAGCAACAAGGCAGCATTTGTCTGAATAAATAGATATAGTACAGGATGCTAAAGAGATGGACAGATGTTTTCTGAGGGGAGTTCAATTAGCCTGGAATGTTTTAGTTTAACCATCATAAGTTCAGTGAACTTCTGTTGAATCCTGCGTGGAATTCTGAGGGACTCACCAAGAGGAGGAAGTTTTGCATCTCCAAGGTGACCTGCTAAAGAGAAAGGTCAAGGGCTGCTGACTTTATTCCTCTGGGTCCCTAGAGCCTCTAGAGCCTTCTCCTGAGACAGAGTTTGATTTGCCTTGAAAAGAGATATTCTGGGATTCCTGTGTTGGATGCTTGGGGAAAAGCAAGGGACTGTCTGCTGTGGAGGTGGGAGCCTCAGGAAAGCCTTGGGAGTCCCAAATATAAATGGCTTTCTGCTGTCTGCTCCTTAGCAGAATGCAAAAACTCTGAAAATTGTGGCTGAATTTGAGCTATCAGTGGTTTTCAGCTCTAAGTTACTTGCTGTGGAGCCAGAAATCCAATCTTGAAAGGCCTGAAGTGGTCTCCCAGCACCGGTCAGGTTTTTGGAAGATCCTGAAATACACTTCTATATATATCTGATATATGAGTATGTATGATTATTTGCAACATACTTTTCAAATATAGCATAATTTGACCTTCTTTCCCAAAACTCATAGTGTAACTCACCTTTTCAGATGTTGATGAATGTGATGGAAACCACCGGTGTCAGCATGGCTGCCAAAATATAATTGGAGGATACAGATGTAGCTGCCCACAAGGATATCTCCAGCATTACCAGTGGAACCAGTGTGTTGGCAAGTCACTTTTTAAAATTTGTACATTAAAATGCACGTTACCTTTGTTAGCAGCAAGAAGTGAAGGGCAGTGGTTCAGTTTCCCATATGTTCTTTTCCTGATTACAGTTTAATAAGTTCAGTAAAGTTGCATTACAAATGTGTGCTCCTTTGAGAGGTGGAGTGGATATAAATCACCCAGTAGCCTATGTCCTGGTTCAACAGGCGTTTCAGCACAGAATTATCCTTGAGGGTGCTAGAAGTTGTATTCACTTTGGGGGAACTTGTGTTAGTTGTGTATTTTGTGGACTGAATGTAGAAGTCTTAGCAATATAACAGCCTCTGCTTAGACACTGGTCCTGTCTGAGAGCTGATACTGGGTTGAACCTGGCAGACTGAGAACCACAAGTTGGGATTGTTAAATTGTAAAATGAAACTTCTGGCACAAAGCATCTAAAATTTTATTAAAATCCTTCCTGATCTGTGCTTTTATCATTCTTACAACACCTACAGGAAGGCTGCTGTGTTTAAGCCTTTTCTCTGTACAAAACTGACTGTTATGTTGGAGCAAAGCTGCTGCTGTCTGTCTAAGGATGCTTCCTTGCAGCTTTGGGATACAGTTCGTAACAAGTGCTTACAGGAAAATTCTGGTTATAAATAACAGTAGTAGTGCTCTTTGTTTATGTTTAGAATTAAAATGTTTATTGCTTCCCTATCTAAACTTCGGTTCTGAGCCCTTGTAGATGAGGCTGCGTATGCAGAGCACTGGTGCTGGATATGGCTTGAGCAGACAGAACTGTGTCTTCTGCAGAAGCCGTGGGAGAAGTCTCTGTGTTTCATGTGTAGCATGTAGCATATTCAAACAAGAGAAACATGAATAATTTTTCCTCTGGTGACAGTTATGTGCGTTTTTGGTTACATTTAATGGGCTTCATGCAAGCTTGTCTTGCGTGGTTACCCAGAGGTATGTTTGATGACCTCTTTGAGAACTAAGTGCTTCCTAACTCTTTGGCTTTCTTTGCTTTCAGAAGCATAAAAATGCCTTTGCTTGTTACCACTGTGGTGCTCTAGGGAGGTCTCTGCTTTTAATTATGCTTACCAAACCTGCTGACATTTTATGCAGGCCTTGCTGTGACATTTGCTTGCTTATGCTCCAGTACTCTGTATCATACAAGAGAACAAGGAGGAAGCACAAACACATGGTGGTTTTGAATATTAATTAAACTAGCAGATCTTAAGTTTAAATTAGAATTTAATCTGCTGGAAGGTTAAAAAAAAAACCAAACCAAACCCAAACCAGCACGGCCACACCTGGCTGCTGGAGGACATTGTGGAATCTAAAAAAGTGCAGCTCTCAGTTCTGCTAAACATCTTGGCCATTTCCAAGTCTTCCTGGGTGATAGCATTAAACTAAGTGTATTTCCAAATCATGTGTACACTGCTACTTCAGCTTTTTAGCCCGTTGGCTACTGTTTAGATTTTATACAGGGCATATGAGTTTCAAAAGGCATAAACACTGCCATCTCCTCCACTGAAAGAAAGGCATCAGCCTTGGCACCGCAAATACCCATCGCCGGAAACTTCACCGGGGTAACTACACTGAGAGCCACAACAGGGGAAAGACTCAGCTAGCAGTTCTGCCTTCTTGGACATGGGGCATTTCAGGCAGAAACCCAAAACTGCAGGGAAGGAGGCTTGGTCTCCTCTGTTCCCATGGCATCTCTCTCACGCTGAAGCTGAGCACAGCAGAGCTGCGTGTTGCACAGCACAGGAGAGGAGAGCGAGGCTGGTGCCTGGCAGCACAGCTCGCACACAGGACAAGGCTCTCATAACTGTTTCTTTCACTTCTCCTTATATTTTTTCTTCCAACAATTACCCAAAATATGGGAACTAACCTCACTAGTGTCCACTGCGTCCACACTCTTGCTGCAGTGAAGTGCTGTGAAATGAGCGTATCCTCGGCTTGGTGCAGTGAGTTTCTGTGGCCCGAAGGTGTGTTTATGATGTTGGCATAATCGTGCTTAGGTATGACAAATAGTAAAGCATCGCTGTAAGTTGATGGCAGAACTCATACAGGCTTCAGTAACATGGAATTCAGCCCAAGGTTTTGATACCTTTTGGTCTCCACATGTTCCCATTGTAATGCCTTTAACAGTATATGCTGGAGATCCTTATCTAGATCTCCTGGGTGTACCAAAGGGGAAGAATCCATGGAATATGTTTTTCCGTGACAATTCCTTCATATGCTTTGGCAACCTTAACTCTGCAAACAGTTTGTGTCTTAGCTTATTTAATGAAGCGTTCAGAGGCTTTTGATGTTGCTGTAACACATATTTAGATAATCACTGAAGAATGCTTTGGTTCCTCCCATGTCTTGCTCTGTGTGTGACTGCATCTCCTGCCCAGGCAATTCTGTAGTGTACCGTTCAGTAAATCAGGCTGTGAGAAGCAGAGGCATTGCTTTTGGACAAAGAAGAAACAGACCTGTTGTCTGGTAAAAGACACTCTGAATTGGTGCTTATTCTCCTGTAACCTGGGTGCTTAGCTCAGAGATGCTGCTCTGTGCTCATTTGATCCATACAGTGTCCAGATGGCATTTCTTACACGTGTGCACACACACACACAGTGCACATATGTAGCTCCTTTATCACAGAAAATGGGGAACAGCAGCATTCAAAATGTTTGAAAGCAATTTGTCACATCAGAACAACAACAACAACAACAATTTCAGTCCGGCTACATTAATAAATCCTAGCCATTTACAGTAAATAAGCCTGAACTGACCTGGAACTCCTACAGTGCCACACTTGGGAAGTTTGACAAAGGGCTGGCTCAGAATGTGGCAGTATCTACAGTTGCTTTTATTTCTACTTTACTGTTCATTCCTGTACCCTACCTGTACTTTGTATTTAAATGCACGTGTGTAGCAAGGGATTTTCAGTGCCTGGAAAAAGTGTCAGAGCTTGATTCCTTACTCTTTTTCCTTTGATGTTGAGTAGCATTATGAACGTGGGATTACTGCACCAGACTATACAAAGTTTTAATCTTCTCAGTTGTTCCTGGAACAAAAAAAAAAGTTGTCTCTCTTTGCTTCTCTCCAGAGCATGAGCTGCCATGGCATGAAACAACTTCTGTAGAGTAGCCCAGATGTTGCTCTGTTGTATGGTTGTAGTCATCTCCTAGCAACTGCTGCCATAGCCAAGAGTGAGGCCAAATCCTGGTCTCTGTTTCTGTCCATTGGATGTGGCAGCATGTTTAGCAACAGTCAAGCACAACCTTTCTGTAGGGATATGTTTGTCTCCAGAGCAGTAAAGCTAACGTGGTATGTTCTGCTGCTTTTCCAGATGAAAATGAATGTCTCAGTGCACATATATGTGGAGGAGCATCTTGCCACAATACTTTGGGAAGCTATAAATGTATGTGCCCTACCGGATTTCAGTATGAACAGTTCAGTGGAGGTTGCCAAGATATCAACGAATGCGGATCTGCGCAAGCGCCGTGCAGTTACGGTTGCTCAAACACCGAAGGTGGCTATGTCTGCGGATGCCCACCTGGTTACTTCAGAATAGGACAAGGGTAAGGGATTCTTATTTTAAACTAACACTCATAAAGGGTGCCTAATCCCCTGCTTTCTCTGTCATGTGGAACAGCAGAACTAGGCGGGACTGTCACCGGTGAAAGAGGGATAGGATTGTGGAGGTGGTCAAGAGTGGGATGCACCTGCTGATTTTGGAGATGGAGGATAGGTAATCAAGGGAAGGGAGCAGTGTGGTTGTAATGCTTAATGAAATTTGGCCGTGGCTACAGGGTCAATCATCTCATTTAAGCTACTGCTTTTACCTCTGCTCTGCACACCCCAGCAGGTAGCCAAGTTCTCTGAGCTTGCCATTGAGGAGGTCACACCCCTCACTGTGGTTTGTGGTGTATCACACCAAGAGAAAATAATAGTAACAAAAATAATAGTAACACCCCCCGACAGCTCCAAAGACAACTGATATTATACAAGTGCCTTCACCCACTGGTTGGAACAACAATTCTGTATGCTCTGACGTTCTTGTATGTTCCATATTCTTTTGTGTTCCAAATGAATCATGTTCTACAGAAATGTCTGCTTTACCAAGATCATGAATTCTTACTTGCTCCAGAAGGAGTGTTAGGACAGTGCATCGTGTAGGACCAAGAAACTCAAATGGAAAGCAGAAAGATTGTGTCTGAAATTTTAGAAGTGACTAAAAGCTTTGGGATACATTATGAAAGACCTCATTTTTCAGATTTTTCAGCAGCTTCTGAAAATCGGTCTCTTTTAATGTGTTCCAGCTTGGATAACAGAAATTACTAACAACTTCTCAGAGCTTAAGCCTGTGTTTTTAAAACTGTTAAATATTGGCAGGTCTCTCTTAGATAAAGCCTCGTGGAGACAGGTTCTTGAAATCAGAGGTGGCTGCATTGTGATTCAATTTTGTGAGAATTTTGTCTGTTGACTTCAGCAGAAATTTTTCCTAGGAAATGGATGCAACACAATTGCTTTATTATTTGTATTCATGGTCCCCCAAATTCAGCTTTTGGTAAGATCTGTGTCTCACTGGAATTCATTTTGAATTTATTCCTTCCTCAGACACTGTGTTTCTGGAGTGGGTCTAGGCAAAGGTCAAGGACAAGAGCTTTCACTCAGTGGAGAAGTAGATGACAACTCCCTCTCTCCAGAAGCTTGTTATGAATGTAAAATCAATGGCTATCCCAAGAGAGGAAGGAAGCGCAGAAGCACTAACGAAACTGCAAATGAAGCAGAGGTAACTGACCCCTTTGGGGGACAGGGTTTGTGGTTGTCTTACAAAAGCTGGTCTCAGAAGGGGGGGTGCCAGGAGATGATCCCACAGGAAAAATGTACACCTCAAAGTAGACTTGGTTTTGGGTGTCAAGTAGTCAGGGCAGGGGCGTGCTTTCTGAAGTTGTTCACTGTCATTAGACATAGGTGATCCTCAGAAGCCTCTGCATGCCTAATATTTATGTCACATCAAACACTAAAGTAAATGCCCATCCAGCCCATAGAGAGCAGTTCACTCACCAGCAAAGCAGGTTCTTGATGTCAAGAGGGCAGCAGGTATGTAAAACATTTGTGTGACATTGTGGCCAGAAAAACAGGGCTCTGAACAACCTGATCTAGTTAAAGATGTTCGTGCTCACTGCAGAGGGGTTGGACTAGATGACCTTTAAAGGTGCATTTCAACCCAAATTATTTTGTTGGTCAGGGAGGATGTGGACCCTGCCAAGCAGCACCGTGTTGTGTGTCTTGGGCTGGAGCCCTCTCCAAAGCAAACAGAGCTCTGGACACAAACACCTCACTTGGAGGGAGTCCAGGCCTGCAGCCCTTTCTTGGGCTCATGCAGACCCTTGCAATCAGTCACCCAGGTTGCCATCCTGGGGCCAGGGCTGCGAGGAAGTCTGTGCACACTGCTCATCACTGGCCCAGGCAGCAGAACAGGAGGCAGAGCTTAATTTGTCATTGCCAGGAAGTCCCTGGGAACAAAGGTATCCTCCAATCTAAGAAGACAGTGTTGTTAGAGGTGGAGGGATCTGCCCTGACCTGGTAGGGGTTGGAAGGGACCTCTGAAGTCCAACCCCCCCTGCCAGCGCAGGAACACCTAAGGCAGACCACACAGGAACAGATCCTCCTCCCCCACAGACCCTGCTCTCTTCTGCACGTTGTTGTTCACGTTAGCTTGTGGTTCCCCTGACAGAGAGGAGGAGTGTGCCTGTGCTGCTCTCTTTGTGGGAGGCTGGTCACAGACTGGGGGCACGGAGAGGCTCTGTTTGTCAGTCAGCGGGACCCACCTGCAGAAGCTTTCACTGCGTGTCTCACGCAGGGACAGCGGCAGAGACTGCACTTTACCCTGACAAGTCCTAGGCCCCTGATAGCAGATTTGACAGACAACATTAGAGAACTTCCTTTCAAAAATTACTTAGTTTATAACGGATGAGGTGGGGAAGAAATACGTTCAGGCGGGCGCACGTGAAGCGCTGCCTGACAAAGCCAACTGACACCATTTGTTCTCGTGCAGGGTCAGCGCGAGCTGGAGCCGCCGATCAGCCTCGCCAGCTGGGATAGCGAGAAAGCAGCAGTCTTCTCCATCAACATCTCGGATCTCAGCAACAAAGATCGCATCCTGGAACTGCTTCCTGCCCTCACAACACTGACAAACCATAACCGATATTTAATTGACTCTGGAAATGAAGATGGTTTCTTTAGAATCAATAAGAAGGACGGGATAAGTTACCTTCATTTCACAAAGAAGAAGCCAGTGCCTGGAAACTATTCATTACAAATCAGTAGTATTCCGCTCTATAAAAAGAGGGAACTTAACCAGCTTGAAGAGAAACATGACAAAGACTACCTCAGTGGTGAGCTGGGAGATAACCTGAAAATGAAAATTCAGATATTGCTTCATTAATTCATCAACCAAAGACCAAATAATGAAACCAAAGATAGATAGGTAGGACTGAATATTCCTCCCGATCAGATTCTCCATATCATAGGTACAATCTTACACGAGTACATTTGTATGAATGAGCACTATTATATTACTACATAAAGAAGGTACAGGATGAATACCCTAGCTCAAAACAACCACTTTCTCAGGCTTTTAAGTGTAGCTGAGCTACCTTGATATGTTGAATCTTGAAAACTGGGACTTTTCTCATTGGAAGTTGGCCACTGATGCTGAGACACGTCATCATTTCAGCAGAGGTACAAGAACGTGCTTTCAACCGATGGACAGCTCTATTTTTGTAATTCTTAAACTTCGCTTCTCCAACTACAACTTACTAGGTCAGCCATTTATGATATCCATTTGGTGCTAGTAAATTTTCAACCTAGATTTATAAATGCACTGTAATATTTACACAACTTAGAAGCCAAAATTGCCATTATTCAGTCTAAATACTTTCAATCAACCAAAGTTAGCTCAGTAGTTTATCTCAGTTATGCCTATAATACATTACATGTAAATTAAGTGTGTGTATACTGTAATCATGCTATTTTTATCAATGAAGCATTTGTAAACTAGATTAATAATACCCTTAATGTGAGGGTTTGTAATGGTGCTTATAAGACCAACTACTTGTTAACTGTATACACAAACCTGATGATAAAGTTTCTGTGACTTGCCAAAATGCACTGAGGTCAGTAGGGACCATTAAACATTCTCAAAAGTCAGATGACAATCAGTGCCATCCTACACCATGACATTATGTAATGTGTCAAAAGTACCCATAGTCATTCATATCAACAAGGGTTCAATGTCATAAATGTCACAATAAAACAGTTTTTTTTTTAGTTCATTCTGTGGCCTTGTGTTCTTGCTAAAAGTGTGACAAACTGCATTCCTAGCTTTCAGGCATTGTTGGTGGGCCTGCTTGTGTATCTCACCTGCGTGTGCGGGTGATTTCTCCTTGCAGGTGTGCTGCTGCCACTTGTTCACTCTTCATGCAAAGGAAGAATGGAAGAAATACAGAAACCTACCCAAATTTAACCAGCAGCGGACCTCTGTCAGATTGTTGTGTTGCTCCAGAAAGCAAGTTAGAACATTTCCAGTGACTTGACGTGAATAATTCTGTCAAGAAGTAACTTTGATAACCAAAACATGCGGAAGTGGATGTTAAATCCAAAACACACTTAATTTGAAAAGTCTTGTTTGATGAAACTGCCTTGACTCCGTTCTTTTACCACCACTTCAACAGCTGCTGTCAGATATTCTAAGGCAGATAATCCAGCACCAGAAGGCATCACAAGTTGTAGCTGGGTGTTAATGAATTATTCAGTGATGCAGGTGTTCTTGTATACGCGAGTGCCGTGGTGTATCTTTTAGCAGCAGCAGGACATTGTACTGAGATGTGATGCTGTAAAATATGGAAGAAACAGATTGAGCAAATGGTGTCCCGGAAACTGCTGATTGGACAGCACTGTAGCTGATAGAGGGAGCATATATTGAGCTGTAATAGCTTTGGAAGGGAAATGTACTGTAATAATTCACCCCAAATTGTATTATTTTCTGTAATTACATTTCATCTCGCTTTGATTTCTTCTGCGTAACAAATATGACTATATAAAAAGGAGCTTGTGCACAGGGTTACTTTGATACTTTTAATAGACCGTGTCTGGATTTTATTTATTGGTGTGCCAAAATGTTGAGCAGTGTATTTTTTCCACATGTTGCATAACTATGGTGAAATATAATCAGAACTTTACAATTGTAAATGGCACTTCTATTTCAGCAAGTTGAGAGTGATTTTGTAGTGCCAGTGGCAGTGTGCAGGATTGTATGGTTTAGAGTTATGTGTATGGTTTGAGTATTTTCTCTCCAGACCTTAAACACTGTTAGGAACTGAGAAGGATGAATTCAGAAAGACCTGTCAGGACTCTGTCCAGCAGAGCTGGTTTAATATTGAAGCTGCTGTGTAACACCTTAGCACACCAAGGGTTCCTTTATTCCAGCAGCCCCAGTGTTGCCTGCACCCTTCTGTAAATCACCTTTGTTATGCTGCGGAAACAAGAAATCGTGACAGCATCTCTCTTGGTGAGTTAAAAATGGAAAGCCCAGTCTTACTGTACTGATCTGCACATAAAAATACTTTTTTTCTTGTGCAATTATTCATCTGTGTCTTTGCAGCAGCACCCTTTGACTGGTATGCCATTCCTGCCTGTCAGTTTTAGTTGTTGTATGATCACAGTCAGTTACATTAGCTTGAATTTCTGCAGTTTCCTTAGAATAAGTGAAGCACAAAGGCTGCATAATAATATTGTGTGAGACCTGCAGTTCAAAAGTGGTTTGTAACCTACAGTGTGACTTGAAAATGATTTCCCGTATTCAACTTGACAGTGGGAATCCCAGAATGACTCGAAGCACTAAACAGACTGAATTCAAGGTCTTTCTGAATGTGTATCCTTTTGCAATTACAGGATGGTTTTCAAGTTCCAGGAAATGGTGAAATCTTTAGATATATGAAATAACAGTGTGGCTTCCCTCCACGGCACCGGTGCACGTGACTCGGCATAGATGCACGCATGGATAATAAACATAAAACTGGTTAACAGGGTTTAACAAAGATGGCTTGTTTCTGTATATACCCAACCATTCCCTTGTTGTGTTGTAACAGTATCTTGTAAACTTGACAGCTGACGTGTATTTTGGCAGAACATGACTGTTTCCACAGTCTCCCTTTTAAGCTGACTTTCAAAGGACCCGAAGTGTTTGCTTTCTTACGGCAGGTCCCAAAGGGTCACATTCAGGTTTTCTCTAAGATAAATACTCTGTGCTGCGAGTCAAGTTCAGCTTTGTGCTTTGGGAGAGCTAATCTGGTCAAGATTTCTCGGCACGGACGGGCCGGAGCTGTTTGGAGAGCGAGACTCCGTGGCTGTTCCTGGGCTGACGTTTGGGCACCGCAGGTCTCTGCTGGCAGCACCACAACAGGTAAGTGCTCTACAAGGCAGCCTGCATCCGACCTGCTCCTCTAGGCCGAGCTGGGGGGGGTGGTGCCGGCCTTGCAAAAGCCTTCTCACCACTCCTAAAAGCTGACAATATTTGCTGCGAAGGAATTTTTAGGATTTCCCCCTTTAAACTGATGCTGTACGTGAACCATTAACGCCTCGCGGTACTCTTGTGGAGCTGGTGGCTTCTGCCCAAATGATCCAGGTTAACAGCTTACGTTGCGCTGCGGTGCCGCTGCTTCCCGAATAGGCATCAGAGGAGGAGGAGATAGCTTCTCTTCTTTGAACCTCACTGCTGTAACAAGAAAGTCCTGTGTTTTCAGCTCTAGAGAAGGAGCCAGAGCTCAGCAGTTGTCGAGGCCAGGGCTGCCAGCGGAGCTGCAGGAGCCGCCTGTCCCTCTCAGTGCCCCCCAGCTGCCCCGTGCCCAGAAGGACAGGAGCTACTTGGACACACCCAGCTTCCCAAAGCTGGAAAGTCTGGGCCCAGGATCTTGCCTACTTCACGCTCTCCCTTGAGCAAGTCTTTAAGCTTTCCTGCTTGCTTTGGCTTCATGCTTGCAGGAGTGGCCAGCAGGTAAGGCCAAGATAGGATGTGCAGGAGGTTAATCCAGTAAATCCAGATTGGCAGTGTCCTGCCAGAGTATTCTCTCACAGTAAGACCATATCACAGTCTTGGCACAGTAAAGCTCATCTAAAACCTTTGTGTTTAGAAAATCCCAGAGCTTCTAGTTGTTGCCTGTGGCCTGAGCACGTTGGATGTCTGCAGAAACCCATGCAGCCCCTGTGTGACCTCCTGCAGTTGCACATCTGCACAGAGGAGCACATCTGCAGCGCAGATCCAGGGCATTACATTAACCAGCAGGACCGTGCTGAAGGCTGCTGAAAACTTAAGATGGGACAAGCAGGCAATTGTGATTTGGATCAATATATGCTATCATTTACACTAGTGAAAATGCAAGTGGTTGCAGCAGTTGCAGTCCTAGCAAAAGAGAAAGGAAAGGGGAGGGGGCAAGCACTGCAGTCATTCAGTGGCCCAAGATGCCCCGACACAGAAGGCCTCTGCTTCATTTGCAGATGCTGCTCATGCACCAGCCCCGGTGCCTTGTGCTCCTCCTGGGCTGTCACCCACAGGTCCCCACGCAGGCACTGCAGCAGCCAGCAGCCACCCCTGCTGCTTTCAGAGAGGGCAGAGGCACTGCTGGTGCCGGGAAAGTGGACGTGGTCAGCAGCTGGGTGCCGTGGTGCTGCCACGCTCAGTGCACACTTTGCCAAGGTCCTTGCTGCCCCTGGAGAGACTTTGAGGGCAACACCTGGTCCCTCTGGAGTGGGCTGTGGGCTTTGGTTTGCCCAAAGATGAGACCCTCTTCCTGTGCAGCAATATCTTGAAAGTGTGGATGACTTCAGCCCTGACAAATTCCAACGCTCTACTTCTGCTGTCCTTAAAACTCGCCAAGTATTTCACACCCTCGTAACAAATGCTTTTGAGGAATATCACACCCAAGCCAACTCCTTAGTTACGAGCTTTCCGTTGAGTTCAACGGAGAAACCTTGAGGCCAGAGAGGTCTCTAAGTTGTTTGTTTTTGTATTTCAGGCTTTCCTTTCTCTTTCTAACATGCCCCTGTGCGGCACAGTGATGGCAGGAAGCAGCCGCAGAGACCAGGGCTGCCTGGCCAGTGGGAGCTTGCTGCCAAAGCTGGGCTTTGGTGTCAGCCAGTCCAACATGTGCTGTTGCTGCATGTTGGCACACAGCTGAATCCCCAACCTGTTTAGACACATGCTCATGTGTATGTGTAGATATGTGTGTGTTTGTTTCTGAAGGGTCTAGACAGATAAAGACATTTCAGTGCTTCCAGGCTGAAGTCTCACTGTGCTAAACCTTTACTAAGTACCCGGCAAGGGCTCTTTCCCCTTCCGTCTCTTGGGCTGGGCCCAGCCCTTGCCCTGGCTCAGCTCTCACATCTGCAGGTTTGTTTGTTTATGAGCTTCTCTATGGCTCCCGGGGCTGTAGGATGAGAGTGTCTCACAGATATGCGTGTTGAGCGTCCCTAAACCCTTGTGAGGTTGGGATGTGTTTGTCATCCTTGTTTTACAGGACAGGAACTGAGAACCAGATGTTTTGGGTTGGGAGATCACGTAGGCAATGGCCGTTCTGCCACGAGCAGCCCTGAAATACTGAGTGCTCCAGTACCTGTTCCCCGGGGTGGCTGTCCCCTTAGGTACCCCACATGAGATGCTGCTGCTGTAGATGCAGCAGCACCAGTGGAAAAAAAAAAATAAAATTGAGTAGCAAGTGCTCAATAGTCTTTTCGTTGGTAAAATTATTTTAGGTAAGTATTGTGGTCAACAAATTGCATGGAGAGAATCAAAAGTGCTGGTGAGCTGAACCAGGGCTCTGCAGCTTCCCCAGCTCGCCTCTGAGGCTGCTGGAGGAACCAGCCAGGAACACAGGGCTGCTGCTTAGCTCTCCTTGGAGGTTGATTCTCTATTCCTATCATTCCTATGTGAGGTGCTTCAGGGTGATTTTAATTTATTTTTTTTTTTCGTGTCTGTGACAACACAGGAGAAATTATTTTTTGAAGCAGCCCATGTGGGAGGAAGTGTGACTGCAACTGTAGTGCAGCGCTTGATTCAGCCGTTAAGCTTGGACAGGTAGGAAAGCTGCCTGGACTTCTTCACTTTGCAATGTGGTGTGTGTGCTCACAGCTCTGGAGAGATGTGCTGGTCGTTGTAAACATAATAAACACTAGAGCCATGAGAAATGTCTGTAGCCAAGCTCTAACCAGGTGACACTCCCCTGGTTTTGTGTTCCGTTAGAAACTCAAGGCCCAGGCCAGGTTTGTCAAGGTTCATGAACCTCTTTCTGAAGCTGGGCTCAGTTTCAAGCAACCATGGGCCAAGTTTTAGGCAAACCTGGGCCAAGTTTCAAGTATATTTGAAACAAATTTTAGGTGAATGTGAGATGATGCATGATTTTAGGATGAAACCATACAAACCATAGACTCTTTGCTTGGTTTAAACCTGTAACCAGGAAATCTTGGCACTTTGGCGGAGTTTCACTTTGCTTTTGAAGTTTGACCATAAACCCTAAACAACCAGAGCAAACCACACAGAAACTGGTTCACAGAGTGGGGGCCCCAATCCCTGCACTGCACATGCCTGTAATGCTGCACCAGCAGCAGAGTGTTTTCCCCACCACAGGTCACACTGTGCATGTCCAACCAGCAGTCAGACATGACGTGCTGACCCAGTAGATCCTCCAAATAATTAAGACTTCTTCAAGCTCTTAATTTGAAGTTTCATGTGCAATTTCCAAGCCTGGAGTGCACTGACTTAAGGTTTGGCTTATGCAACAAAAATCTAGTCCATATGGCATGTTTGCATTTTGAGGAGTAAATTCAGCTGAGGAATCTACACAGGGGAGCAAGACCCATGGCCCTCATCCCCATATTGCATTTCAACATGACTCACATGGTGGGGAATGGGACTTTCTACCTGAATTGCTGAGATTCAGAGTGATGTGATGCTGGGTCTCCAGCCTAGGGGTGTCCAACAGGGTTACAGGTCTCAGCTTGCCAGTGCTGCCAGCTCTGCCGTGGCACAGATACTCTAAAGATGGAAAAGAGATGAAAATGCTTCTCACACAGACTTATTTAAGTTCATTCAGGCACTTAAAAGGGGTCTCCAGACATAAACTTGTCTTTTTAAATAAAAAAACATATATCATCATTAAATCCCTCGATCATGAGAATCTTCTTGTGCCAAACAAACTGTAGATGGAAAATATTTGAGCAGGAGCTGGCTTCAACTATCAGGCAAAATACAAACAGCTGAACTGGGAATATAAGTGCTGAGTCCAGAGTAGAAGGTGATAGCACAAGTTGCTGCTGCTTTGAGAAACATGTGATAGGTGGGATGGGCAGGAAGAGAGGAGGAAGGTGCCAGCACGGAGCAGACGAGGAATACGAAGGGAACCGCACTGTCAGGCTGTATTCACATCAGTGCAAAGCTGAAACAACAGGAAACTGGGAGAGAGGAGAAAAGGAATGAGCGACTTGGCAGCGCTGGCTCTGCAGGGCAGCTGATCAAAAGACTTTTTGACACGAATCAACAGCCAGCTGCCCTTGTGGTAGCCAGCTCCTCAAGGCTACCAGCCTTAATGCAAAGCCTTCCCCGACAGCTGACGCTCCTGAGCCAACCGGCACTACGGGAACAATGGTAAAGCTGTGCTCAGAACTCTGGCTGGTAAGGAGTTACCAAATGAACCAAACAGAAAAAAACTAAGGCCTGTTGGGACCAGATCATTATGAGGCCTTAGCAAGTAGTGAGTGCAGACTAATAAGCCCTTAAAGACTATTCCTCATTACTGTGAAAAACGTAAGCAACCGAGAAAGTATTTACCAGGTTTCCCATCCCACATGTTTGAGTTGTACTTGCCAAAGGCATAAATCCCCTTCACTGAAAGCTTTTCGCTGTCAGCTTTCTGCCTCCAGTTTTCAAATCTGCTCCTGTAAAAGATGCCCCACTACTTTTTCAAGATCTCAGTGTCCTCACAGCACTGGGAAGTAGCTGCGACAAAGGATGTAAAGCTCAGAGACACTCTATCTCCTAGTAGAGCTTTTGCATCAAAGCACCACAGAGGAGGGATGCTGCCATGTCTTAGATCAACAATGTTTCCTACTCTTGGGGTACAAGTGTGTTGTGATACATCATGAGGCCAGAGCTGGAGAATTTCAGGCCAAGAGAGCTGCTGTATGGCATGGCAAAGCTTAGGTAGGGGTGGGGAGCTCCCAAGGATACCTGATCTTTATTTTTAAACTATGTGTCAACGTCTGTCTTACATGTTGCATGTCTAAAAGCAACACCCAGCAAAGAAAGAAAAGGGAGAAATAAAGGCTGAAAAATATCCATGTGTGTTTTCAGAGCGAAGACAAGATGCTGCAGCAGAACTGTACTTCAAAAGCCCCCTCTTGAACAAAGCCAGCTCTGTGTGAACTCACCCGTTATACATTTGCCCCATAATTTGATTATGTCATTTAGCAGACTGAATTTATTAAAGATCATGTTATCACCCATACATGTGCCTACTATGCACTCCTATATCCCAAAATATGCTGGGAAAAAGAGTGGTTTTGCTCCACAGTGGCAGCCCAGATAAAACCATGGGAGGAAATTGTGGGTCCCGGCGTGACCGCCAGGCCCAGGTTGAAGGCCAAGTCTGGCAGGAGCTGCAAAATCCTCTAGTGAAAAAGACCGATTATTTGTGTTGAGCTCATTTGTGCCAGCAAACAGCACAGTCTTGAGTTCCCCACAGACCAGCCCGGAATTCATTTAAAAAGTAGAGAATTAGTAATTCATTAATGCAGAAATGTCATTTTCAAAGCAACAGTAGTGTAAAGGCAAGTGAAGTACCCGCAACTGTCAGGAAAAAAAAAAGCACATTAATGCACAGAATTATGTTCTATGTGGGCATGGATCCTGATACAAGTTGTTGCCCGTTTTTCTTTCCTTGGAAATTGGGACAGAAGTGAAAGCCAAGAGCTATTTTGTGTCCTATTGGTCTAGATTTGTCCAGATCTGCCCTTTTTGGGTAGATATCTTTAGTAGCAAGTAGGCTTGGTGGAGGGTCACTCTGCCTATGCTCCAAAAATATGTCAGCAAACTGATCTCTCGTGACCCAGGGTCCTGCTCAGAATCGTTGGATTATGTTTCTAAAGTGAAATGAGAAAGACAATGGTTGATCAGAGTAATATAAACTATGGCATGGAAAATGAATTTTGAACGAAATGCACAGATAAATTATTTATCCTCACCAGTACCCTCTCTCTGTTTCTTATCCCAGTAATTGAGACCATGTGTGGTGCTGCAAACAATAACTATGGGAAATTACTCATGATTCTTCCTTCATAAACTTGGGAAATGAAAGTGATGGGAAGTATGATCATCTTTTTTTTTTTTTTTTTTTTTAATGTTAACAGCTCTAAATTATTAGGGTGGGAAGAAAATGTCAATAGAACATAAAAGCGCTTTGTATAGCGTTCACATTTGCTCATACTTTCAAATCCACTGTGGCTTATTAGTTCATGGGAAAAATGACAAAAAGGAATAAAACCCAGAAAATGAATCCAGTATCAACATCTTGCCTCTATAGTAACAGAGCAATTGTAACTTGTTGGTAAAAAGTGACAATATTAAGAAATGTTTGTTGGGCAACTGTGGTGATTAACCCCTTCCTTCCCCCGGTACCTCCAGCTTCCCACCGGCCCGACGTATTCCTGCAGATTAACTAGTGCTCGTTGCTGTGCTGCTCCTTGTATTAGAAGCCTGGAGGTAGTGAGGCCCTTAACCTCTGTTTCAAGAGTTTATTGCTCAGCTGTAAAAATTCTCCCAGGGCTGGAACTTGACAGAAAAATGTCTCCGCCTGGGAGGAGTTTCTGTTTTGAGTTTGGTTTGAATTAGTTCATCTCTTATTCACTTGCAGTAGGACAATGGAGCAGGATTCCCTCTCTCCCCTTCTTTTTTTTCTTTATAAATGAAGTGAACGTCCCAGCAGGGCAGTAGACATGGCGGGAGGCCCTCGGCCCACAACTCCATCTGCAGCTGTAGCAGAGGGGCAGCGCTGACCGCTGCCACAGCTCCCTGCCCTCTCACGGGCCGGGCTTCAGCCGGTGCCACTTCTGTGCCGCAGCTGCCGAGAGCCAGCTTGGCTGTGGAGCAAGCTGGGCAAGTCCACCCTTGCTGGTATCACTCGAGGGACCGGCTCGCTGCGATGCAGAACCACTCAGGCCACAGCTCCGTGGGGCTTTTGGCTTCTCGCAGGGCTGGCCGGCAAGCAGGCCAGGCCAGGCCAGGCCAGGCCAGGCCAGTCCCCCTGTGGTGGGGACACACCTCAGCCATGCTTGGCCCTGGGCTTACAGGGGAGTGCTGCGGGGGAGATTGCCCAGATAAAGGGCTGCTCTCTGCAGACCTCAGCCTGAGTCAGGGGATTCATTTCTCGAAGCGAGAGTGCTGGATCTATGACACTCCTGCATGGGCTGCCTGTGGGGCTGGTAAATCTATTATAACAGTCAACACTTAATGAAGCCTGGCCTTGACAAAGTGAAACTTTGGGCAAAGCTCCCACCGATTTAACAGGAACAAGAGTTTACCCTAAATCCTCAAAGTGCCCCTGGCATCTCATCCGTGCTCAGCAGAGCGATCCACAGCTCCGGCAGGGGAAGGGAAAGCAGAGAGCAGAGAAGGGCCCTGGTGCTCCCTCAGCTGAGCCCGGGTCCTGCTCGGACAGATGTGCTGAGAATATCACTTTGGCAATGCTGAGAGGCCTGGGTGTGAGATAGGTGTCATGCAGATGAAGTGGCTGATGGAGATCTTTGGCACAGAAGCAGAACTTTATAGGTCAGTGGAGTTTTGCCCTGAGTTCTCAGAAGGCCAGAGCATAAGTAACAAACAAATAAAAATGTCTATGGATTGAGAGATGTTCCACTCACCCTGGAGTGCCTTGACCCCGTGCCAGTAATCCAGCCTCCATAGTCACTTCTTTGTGTGCATTTAATTGACTGAACAGCTACTTGATAACATCCAGAACTGCTTATAAAGTTAAATGTTATTAAACATAAGGGCAGACTCATGATACTTGCTAACGCTTATTTCAATGATGATGCTACGCTTGCCGTTCCACAGATCTGAGCTGTCACTTGAGAACTCGAATGACCCATAACTTAACATGCTATATCCACCTATAAATCCAGGCAGGTTCACTAGCTGGACCTGGTGTGCTATGCCATGTTCTGTCCAGCTCTTTTATAAGCGTTTAATTGCTTCCTGCTCATACACTTTCCCATCACCCCAGCACACATGACTCCTGGTGACAATATTTGCCCTTCTGCCTGAGTAAATGAACAAGATCAGCACCTTATTCCAGAAAACAGAGCTAAGGAAATTAATTACTGTTATTTAACAGATATTTCACTGGTTTCTTCTTGTTTTGCCAACTCTCCCGTACCTTACCATTTGCTAAACTAACCAAAAGACTTCCTCCATTTTTGGATTCCAGAAACTTTTTTTCCTTTGACAGCTACTTTAGAGGTACCCACGGGTCAGTCACAGGTGAGCTCATCTCTAAACTGTATTGTGGGATTTCTGGTATATGGAGTTCTTTCAACACTGGTATTGGTGTGGGAATTCAAACCTGAAGTAAGAGCAGTCTGGCACCATAAAGGCAGGGCTTGTACATGCGTTTTTGGGTTTTTTTTAGGTCTAGGAAGAGCCTAGGTTCACTCAGGTTTAGTCCCCCTCTGGACAGAGAATCAGTAGCATCTCCTTGTCATTTGCAGCAGTCTAATACAGGTGAAGCTCATGCTGCATCCTTTCATTTGGGTGGCAACTAATCCAGCCTCTCCTTCACTGCCTGCTTTCCTGAAAGGCGATGATGAGCTCAGCAGCTGTTAGCCATTTACCACTTCAGTCTGGCTGAAGCTGACTAGTGGCTGTGCACTTTTACTAGAGGACGTTCAGGCTCACAGAACGGAGAAAGCAACTATGAGTATTACAGTTAGCTCATGGCTTACAGTCACCATGAAAAAGTGCAACTGTACAACACTTGACACCATTTCAATCAATGCTGTACGAGGGGTTCCCTTCCACTCCCTCCTCTCATTACAAAAGCTACTTAGGAAAGTGGTGTTTTTTGGTTTGTTGTTTTTTTTAACCTATGGTGCTCTAAATGTCTCTTTAAGAAGTAAAAAAAAACCCCAAAACAAAACAGAAACCAAGCCAGTCCTGCAACCACCTTGCCATCACATATCAAGTTGGACTCTGAAAATCAATCCATTATTTTTATTTTGCCCTTTTCTCCTTTGAATGCCCAGAGTTTCTTTCTGCTTTTTGCAGCCATTTCACAGATTGCGTTGACATTACATGGCATCAGAATCAGTGCTCTAGGGAATGAAATGGTGCCCCTATGTATGCCACCCAGCCTAGCATGTGAACTCCTTCATACTTTCCCACAGAACCTGATCCCTTCAGATCAGAAGCAGCAGGTGACATAGATCCAAATTTCTTTTCGGGAAGGATGGCAATATAAACTGATCTATTAACTCTCAGTGCTGCATGGTCCAGTATAAGCACCAAACAGAAGGCACTTTACTTCTCCTTTGCAGAGCTGGCAGGAAGAGCCCCTGTTTCTGCAATTTGCTCTGGGACCTGACTGGACTCACACCTGATCTTCAGGATATTAAGGCAGAAACCAGTTAACATCCATAGATGCTACATACGTGAGAAGGAAAGGGTGAGTTGTGCTTATGGTGCTTGGAGCTTAAATAACTACATGGTTTCTTTTGAGCAGTTGTATGCAGTAGGTCTTGCAGGTAGTTCTGAAGTCTAGAGGTAATTGCAAAATGGGAGAGAGTGAGGGATTAAATAGAAACACATTCTCTGAAGTCCACAGTAAGTGCATGCAACCCTTGTGGTCCTATCATCTCTGCCTGTTTTGGGAAGCTGAATGTCTTTATTTGCTCATCTTGAGCAATAAAAATCTCTTTGAACCACAGAGTAGCAGTCCAGTAGTTTTAAAAATTGCCTCTTTCAAAATTAATTCATTTTTTATACATATGCCAGTAAGATGAGTTGTAGTTGTATACTGAATTAAGTAATTCTAGGTGGAACTATGGTAATCATTGTCAGATTAATAATATAAAATAATGTAGTGAATACACCTAGCTGGACAGTGCTAGGACTGAAGTCTTCACTGATTATTATGCAAATCAAATACTAAGGAAGATTGCTGGTATTGCAATATCCAGAGGGGGATGATCTACTGTAAAATAACTTCCTAGCTTAGATTTTATGGTTTAATGTTTAGAAACCTCTTTCAGATTGTTACAGAAAGGATTAGCAGCCCTGGCAGAGGGTGGGCAGATTTTCAGTGAACTCTTTCTGCAAGTTTCCAATCAATGAATTCATACTGTCTTTTATTTTGCAGTCATTTGGCTGGTATAGTCAGTGTGATACCTAAGGATCGGTTGTAAAGATTTATAGTGCAAATTGTTCATGTTGTTGGTACAAAATAAGATCTTTATATAACCTTAGGAAATTGCACAAGCAAGAAATGGCTGTTAACAGCTGCAAATGTTTCTGTGGGTCTCCTGTGCTGAAGGATGCTGGCAATTAAAGGTAGTTAGCAGGAGACTGGCTGGTGTAAGCATCTGCAGCTAATAATTACAGCTTGTTCTTATCCCCTCTACTTTCAGAGGCTTTCTGTTGTTGTTGAGCTGGTCTGGTGAAGAAAATAAGATCACTGGGTTCAGGATGTTGAGCTACTGAAGACAATGTAAGTAGGTCCTGTTTTCTTCTAGTCTAAGCTGTTGTTATAGCTGGAGCAAAGTCTCTCTTTGCAAGTTATGAACCAGTTTTGTTACTAAAGGACTCTGAGAAATAAGCAATGAGTCATGTGTGAAGCCTAAATTCAAAGAGCAATTCAAAAGACCATTCTACCTTAGAGAAAGACTAACCTGATTTTTCTAAGACTGAAGTGATTTCTTGGGAAAAGCTTCATTTTATTAGTGAGGCATGTGGGGAGGAAGGAATTGCTCTTCATCACTGCTGCTGTTTGGTTTATGGGCTGAAAACACCAAGTGAGAGGGAGTGATATCTGACCTGCGAATGATATTCCTCAGTCACAGTAAGGCACACAGTGCTCTGCAGCGCTGAGTCCCAGCTGTTCCCCACAGCTGGGGAGACACCAGTGGTATGAACTTCACTGACAGAGTTCAGAAGGCCTTTATTGTCTATCAAGTACATCACTGTAAGTTAAAGGTTGCAGATTCCATTTTCCTTCGGTACTGTGTGTGGCTGCCAGATGGGTATTTAGTATTTATTTGTGTGTTGATAATTAAAGTGTTTGTGATACTAAAGGACAAACCACCCTTCCCTGGAAATGAAGCACTCGTGCTACAACCTCCTGATCCTTAGTGAGTATTACATTAGCCAATTTGTGGCTAGCCCAGTAACTTGATAGCAGCAAATTATGTAGTTATGTGGGAACTCTGGTTTTTGGAACAGGCTGATGTTCCCAAGCTCAGGCCCAGCACTGCTAGGGTGTGTCAGCTGGGCAAGGCAGTGAGCAGAAAGGAAAAAGCTGCGAAGCCACAGTCTCTGCTGCTTTCTGGAGGACAAAATGGAGTGGTAATGTTATGTGAGGGTAAGAATGAGAATAAGCAGAACTATTTCTCCACCAAGAACTTTTCTGTGTAGTGAGAGACTGATCGGTTAAGCAGGCTTTCAGCTGATACTGTGTTAACTGTTTACTAATAACTATTTTAAGTCTAGGCATAGTAAGTAGACAGTGGATTTGTGCTGATTGAATGTCCTGTCTGTACCTTCAGCTCCATGGTTAAAAGTTTTACAGGACTCAGCATAGGTCACTGGAAAAGATTATTTCTTTCTTATGGGATAATGAGTGACAGGAACTGGTCCTGACCTGTGGCAGAAGCAAGTCTTAGTCCTGGTGTCCACTTATGCCTGTGCTGCATTTAGTCTACCACTGGATTAGTGGTAACTACCACAATTTAGCCCACTATCCTCCTGTCAGTCCAGACTGAAAGAAGAGGGGTGACATCTATGGGCCTAGGGCTTAAAACATTTATCTCTGTTCATTCACTCTAAAATAGATTAGTTGTTAAATCTCAGTTTGAATGCCACTGATTCCAGCAGTCACCTTCCCAATGTATTTTTTAAAAACATGGCTACATTCAGGACTTGCATAACAGCCTAGTGCTTCTTTGTGCTTTATAATGCATTCACACTTCAGATTTAACTTCAGATTTACTCTGGAAATTAGAGAGAAAACTGGGTTGTGATAGAGCTAAGTAATATCCACTGAAGTCCTAAGAAACATTTAAAATGATACCAACATTACTTTTAAAAATAACAACCTACTAGTTACAAGTGCCAGATTCTGTTCTGCCTTGCACATGTATGCAGTTTGATTCACTAAATATCAGGGGTGCTGGCCTGTATGGACCCCTTACAGTCAGTTTTCAGCTCTGGAGGAGATTTCCCCACAGGGCCGTTCTTCAGTAGATGGAAAGGTCTGGAATCTGATACCTTCCTAAGTCACATAACGGGGTGTGGTTTTGTGTGTGGATCTCCCTGAATTCCAAGATATAATAGTGTTGGGGAGTTTTTTATTTCACACAATAGCAAAAGAGATGGCTTTAATTTTATTCTTAATGATGTAAGTGAACACATACATGTTGTAAGAAGTGCTGGAATTATTGTGTCCAAGGCTGTGTCCAAGGCTACCATATCAAACATGTCTTTCAAAGCCAAGATTCTTGTCCAAGAATCCACCCAAAACTTTACTGTTTGAGGTATGAAGCAATAATGGGACCCGCTGATTCATCATTTGATGAAACCAGGAGTGCCCAGTATTGCCCAACAGAAGGTTATGTAGGGCCCTAATGAAGTGTTTCTCTAGCATAAAAGGGAACAGATGTAGACAGCCTCATGAGAAACAGAGCTGTGACCTGCTGTGAGTTCCCACTGGGCAAAATTTCCTTCAGATCTGAGGAGTTGCTCTGGCTGAGTCAGAATATTCCTCTGGTATCACCATGCCTCCGCAGGCTAGATTTCTAGATCCAGAGCTGGGTTGCCATAGGCTACATCCTACCATGTTTCATGTAGTTACTCTACTGGCACGATATCTTCAGGCTTTGCAAACTGTTGGAAACCTGACTGCTAGCTGAGGGGCTGTGCTCCATGGACCAACAGAAACAGTTCACCAACTGGCTCTTCCCTAGAGGCTTGTAATGTATCTCACATGGAGAATCAAGCCTTGTCACTTTGCCCAGGTTTTGGGTGACAAGAGAGATTGCAACTCTTCCTGCTGCACTTTGCGGTGTAACTGTAATTGTGGTCGCCCCAGAAGTAACTCCAGTGGCAACAGGGTAAAGTAGAAAGTCTGGTCTTTCAACTGAAGGATAAATGTGACAAAGTGGCTCTTGTGAGCATGTACCAATCTTAACACAAGGGTGCTCTGTAGCAGAGAGGAAGTGGCTTCTGATCGACTAGGTGAAGAATAGAGAAGAAGTACTGACATGTTTGTTGCTGACTGAGGGTTTCTAGATTAATTCCTGCATTTCCTAATGAACTTAAGTCTTCAGGCCAGACATGGGAGCTTATAAATCCAAACAATATCTTGGGAAACGGTACAATAAGTGGTCATACACTGTATTTATTCCGCAGTGAAGTAAGCAGCATGCTGACATCCATTTCAGTTGCTATATATTGATGGAAGTGTTTCGGGGAATCCTGGTGTTAGGGGCCGGAATAAACCCAACTCGCACGTTCCCATTGGCATTCTTGGTGCCTGTCACCCCATACTGGAGTTATTTTCTCAGTGGTGTTAGTTATTGAGTTCCAAACCAGATCTTCATTAAAGCTTCCAGGAAAGCACCAGTGCTGCGGATGTCAACAGGGCCTTCAGCATCAAAGCCACAGAGTAAAATTATAGATGGAAAAGACCCGTTAGGTCATCTACTCAACCCATCAGCCAAAGCAGGGTTGTTCTCTTGTGGTGTGCTTTTTCCCTTCTTTGTCTGCATCGAGCCAAAGGGGTTTCCACAGCTTCCCTGGGGAGACTATGACATAGCTGACTAGTTCTTGCCCTTAGGAATAACTTTGAGTCTGTGAAATAACAGAAACGTTCTACGTTTCATTTTGCTGGAGAAGAGGATCTCGGAGAGAAAGACCCTGAGTCTTGTGACTCTACTGTATCTCAGATGTAAATCTGTATTAATTGCTTCTTGTATACAGATCATATGAGGCTAACAGTGTGTCCCACCCCACAGCTGTCTCTTTCAGTCATTATTCCTTAGATGGATTTTGTCATCTTTCAGTAGTAAGCAGTGCACAAACCCTCAACAATTGCATTTCACTCGGCACACGTTCCGAATTTGCCCTAGCTAGTGTTTCAAGTGTCCTGACTCACTTCTTTTAACTGTGCCAAAGTTCTTTGGCAATTTGTGATCTGATGTCCCAGAAACCCATAAAAATTAAATCCCAGCACTTTCTTTAGGTGAATTAAAACCACTCAACAGATGTTTACTCAAAGCAACTGCGTTTATAGATAGAGGACTCTTGACAACTATCGATTTAAGACTTCCAAATGTTTTCATTCAAATCCCTTGGGCACCTACCTGTTGGTCAATCATAACTTGCTGGCATCTCGATCTCTTGCAAGAAAATGGCTCTGGCTAAGTATATGAACGTGCTTTTTGACCTTGGGTGTTTGGCACTAACAAACATGAATCCAATTCTTTTTTTCAAAGGGAATAAAATACTTCTATAGATGTTAAAACATGCAATCCTCTGACTTTTGATGAAGATCTACATGCATATAGACAGTTGAAGTTGAATGTGGAGATAGTTCTAAAGCAGTGCTAGCACCCTTAGCATTCTGATGAGAGTTGTATCAATTTCACACTTCTCAGACACTGAAAATTATATTTAGCACGCTATTTAGCTTAACCTTACAAATATTAGTTGTAGAGCTATGGAAGGCCATGACTGCCACCATTTTGCTACCAATTGAGTTATGTTTCACACAAAGAACAAGGATTCAGAAGAAGCCTTTGTCTGCCACTGACTGTGGGGCAAGGGGGAAAATTCAAACCCCCAACATGTCTTTGTTAGCAGTTGGATGCCACTTTCTTTTGTTTAGCGTTTGCACAGTGCTCTGTGTAATGTAGGAATATAATTCAGCTTTGTTAGCAACAGCACCAGACTTCAGGAACATGTACAGGCCAGTGAGACTATGTAATGTACTTTATCATATGGCAGTAGAAGAGGCAACTCAATAGACCTATGATGGAATTGTACAAAAAGGGTTTTCCCTGGGCTGTTGGCATACGCTTTATGGTACTAAACCAGGAGTTTTGCTCAAAGTCTTGACTTGTATCCTAACACCTAACTTGTAAGCACTTTTTCCTTTGCACCAGTTAAACAGAGCTTAAATTATTTCTCTACTGTTCATGAGAAGTGAGCAAGTTTCACACGAACCTTTCAACCACCCATTTCAACACTCCTGCCATTGCCTACTAGCTGATGGTGTATCTGGGAAATGAGTTTGGCAAACCAGAAGGTAGAGATCAATGAGCAAAGGTATGATGGGAAAAGGTGCTATCCAGGGGGAGACTAAGGGATCCTGAGATACAAGTTAGGCCTTAGCTTTCTCCACATCTACTTGATTCGCGTGGTCACAGTATTTGTAATAAACCCCAGTATCATTCCGAACCCGGGTTAGTACCAACAGCATAGTGTCATGATTAACAATCCTACCACAGCCACGCTGCCCTGATTTCAGCGTGGCATTGGTTCTATTGACCTGTGACTCTAGAGGCACTTACTGTTCTCCAAAAGTTCTAGTGTAAGAAGAGTAACCCATTTGCTGGGCAGATGTTGCTAGCACGCTACTTTATCGGTGCATGTTGTTGTGCACCAGCCCAGCACTGGGATAAACCTGACTCTTCCAGACAGCCATGGCTGTGGCTTTGCATTAATTTCTTTAGCCTGAGTGCCAGCTTAAACAGACCCTATCCCTCTGCTCGTCCAGCTGTTCTATTATATTGGCAGCTACTCAAAATTTCTTGGAATAATTGCAACGGAGTAATAATTTTTCATTTAGCTTGTATGCAATCCTGGCATCAGTGATCATTTGCATGCTTTAATATATACATAGCCATGCCTCCAACACATGTTCTGAACATTTGAATAGCAAACTTCAGGGGTAAGGGCACAGAAATTGAGTCCAATTTGTTATTACTGTTATTAATGTAGGTTGTCATAGTTCTAAATTCAACTTTATTAGCAGACAATAATGATGTGAAAATAAATAGGCAGATCCTGTTTGCAATCAGGTGCCCGGGAGCAGACAGGACTGAAAAATCCAGACTCCTCTTGCAGGAACCAAACTATTCAAAAGTGCCTGAGCTGTGTTTTTCTGCTCAGTCCAGGCTGTCCCAGAAATGCTTAGCATCTCGAAGGTCATCCAAATAAAAAGTAAATGCTAACAGAGGCTACTTCTCCCACACGGCAGACTTCCAGCCTGCTCAAGATGCAGTGGTGAAAGCTTGCCTGTTTTGACTATTAGTCAGTCTTGCTCAGCTGGCATTTGGGAAAGTGATGAATAGCAGCCTGGAGGGTCTGTGCAGGTGACCTGGGGTGGGACAGAACATATGTCATGCTTCCAGAAACACAAAGCCCTCCTTAAAGCCGCTCTTAAAGCCTTTTGAAGCTAGAAACAGGTAACAAGAGATACAGTGCTGCATGGGGGTGAGCAATAATGTTCTGACAAAACCACCAGTACCTTGCTGCATTGCTGGAACAGCAGTTTGGCTTTTGATCTGGTAGCAGCCTTCCAGGCAGTGAGGTTTATCCAGTATTTCCTGGAGAACTTTTATTAGTTCAGTTGGTTGGGGGATTTTTTTTGTTGTTGTTTTGGTTGGGTTTGGGGTTTTTTTTAACTACTAGTCATATCAAACAAAATGCACCCTAAAACAAAACAAAAAACCTCAGCAAGGTGATGAAGTGGGAGCTCTCAGTCTGTTCGGACTTGGCCATCTCCTTCCCTTCGGGGGGGGTTGGGCAATGAGTTCTCTGTTGCTGGATCCATGATTTTGAGGCATTGTCACAGTTCCTTTTTCACTTTTCTCACATTGCTAATGCTACAGACAGGACATATCTATCTATAGATCTATATTTCATACGATAGGATGGTAAAAAAAAAATAAAATTCTTGGCGAATTTAAATGGCTTGAATTACCCACAATGCTGACAGCTTGGCAGCAGTAACTTCTACATGGAAGCATAGAGAAGTGAGACTGGTGTCTTGTGTTTGCTGCTATGAGAACCTGAGGAATAGGATTCCTTGATGCTGTCCTGCACCCTAAGGAAGGGTGCCTGGAATTTGGCAGTAAACACAGTGCAAGCTGGAAGGTTGTGGTCAGGACTGAGGTGTGTTAGGATGGCAGCACTGGATACTACTTGCTGCTGTGCTTCCTAGACACAGCACAATTAGCTTAGCTGCAAAGGAAAGGGGAAGTTCCCTTCCAACTAGGACACATAGTTATTTTGTCTTAGACACTGGGAGACAACCTTTCAGAGTAGGAATCCATAAACCACAAAATACTCGTGCTAAAAGAATCTGGCCAAAGATACTACATTCATGACACTCTGTTTTTCCTTTTACAAAACAAAAGCAAGCAAATTCCTTTGCTGTAATTAAGAGTAGTCAAAAGATAACTTTTTCCCAGTTCAAGGATATCAGCTTTTAGAAGTTAAGGCTAAAAGCAATATTAATTGATCCAAAAGTCTTATTTCTATTACAAAATCGACTACGCAAATGTTTTCTAAAAAGCCAATGATTACAATCCTGTGACATAATGAAAAATACATCAAAGTCGAAGGGGAAACAAGTAGGTATGCATATACAGCTCACATGTTTATTTAAGCATATTTTACATATTAAACTACATTACTTTCTGGATGAGAGCTCTCAAATTATAAAATTAATCTGTCAGGTTTTTCAGACTTGGCAGAGTAAAAAGTTTTCTTGCTGGGTTCTAACAGGGTAGGGGAAAAGCATCAATTCAGTGGTAAAGAGCTGAATAACCACACGGTTAATGGAGGGAAAATCTAGGAACATAATTACATTAATTCACTTCAGACCTGATCCTGCAACCTTTAACCACACAGTGACATTCTTTTCCCAGCAGCAGACCCAAATTTACACTTTGCAGGATCACATCCTTCCCGAGGTAGAGATTGCCAAGTAGCTGTTGGTGAGGGAAGCACCACGTGTGCCAGCTGGAGAAACCAGGAAGGCAGCACAGTCTGCCCTGAATTTTCAGACTTTTGGTACCTTACATAACTAGGTGCAAAATATTTATTTTTATTTCTGGTTCTTTTCTTTGGAAGTGCAGTCATGTGCAATCAGGTGGAATAAGTGTGCTGATAGTTTTCCTTCAGAAATTGTAATGGTTAGTGATGTGGACACTTTTCTTTTCAGGCAGAACCCATGAGGCACTGAAGCAAGCATTCACTTTTCTTGCACTTGAGGTCACAAATTTATGCAAGTCAAAAATGTTGGGCCTGCCAAAAACATCATGCTACACTCCACCAAATAAAAGGACACTGTTATTCTTACAAGGAAAGGTTTGACAGGACAGGAAATAGGCAGGGTCATAGAAGTTTACTTAATACTGAAACTTATTTAACCATCTTTAAGCCAAAACACAATGATCGTTACTTTACAAACAAACAAACAAAAGATTAGAAGGGGGAGGGAAGACAAACACAACAGCAAGAGACAGCACTATTGCAGCAGTAGAGACCAATACTGAAACTAGGGAACCTTAACATAAATTGACATCATTCAGGTTCCCATATGTCACGTGCCTTTAGTAGGGTAACGCGTATTAAATCGGTTCTAATTTATGTCCTGAACTTGCAGCGAGAGGTAGCTGATTTGGAGAATCCAATGCAGAATTTACTAAGCCATACACTGCTTTCATCACAACTCAATCCTTCAGTAGACTGCATTCCACTTAAAGGGATGGAGGAAGCCGGAGTAAGAAGAGGGTGAATATGGAAGAGAGGAAAAATGTTGTTGTTCGTTACAGTTTTCCATTTTTGTTGAAACGCAGCAGGAGAGCAAAGCCACAGGCTTCTCTACTGCTCTTGCATGCCAGGAGGGATTATGCAAACTCTGCAACCACCCAAATCTTATTTAAATTATAGTCATTGTTCCCCCTTTAATGGTCATACTTTTGCCTGCTTTCACTCAAATATTGCTGCATCTTGCTTTCTGCCAACATCGTCCCAATGGGAGTCATCACCTCTTAATTACAGACGAACAGATCTTTGCTTTCTTTTCCCCCTTTTTTTTTCCCCAGAAGTATTTTTCAAACTTTAAGTGCCATCTAGTGGCTGATCCACTAAAAAACATCAAATAGACCCAGGCAATTATTTCTGTGCCAGAGTAATGTAACTGCAGCTGAACTGAGGAAGCGACCACTAAAGGCCAGGTTAATACTTTGGGGAACCAAGAAAAGGACGAAGAATCAATGGTTGTATTACCACATTCTGTCTTGAAAGATTTTTGTCCGTAAGTGGAGAGTTCAAATGTCAGGAATTGCACGGTGATCACCCGTGCCTTCAAGACCCTCATCAGCTGATCAGCTTCTGCCTTGCTAAGGAAATAAAAGGTGCCATATGTGTGTCAGTCCAAATCATAGAACTGAACCCTTTCAGATCTCAAAATAGAACCCAAACCATGGGGGTGAATTTGGAGCCAGTCATATGAATTCAACCTCCAAAATCACCTGGGGTTGAAGGCAGGATTTTTCTCTATTTGTAGGAAGTCAAATCCACTTCTGAAAGAAAGGAAGCAAATTATCAGTTAATACCCTTTCCCTTTCCCTGCAGGAAAAAGCTATTTTCTGATGTAGATGAGAACTCACAACAAATTATTGTTTCATTAGAAAAGATCCAGATTCTGTTTACAGAGAGGATGTTCCACAAGATCATTCCCCAAGCTTTAGTCAGCTCCTCCTGGTGATACCATGAATGTTCTACCTTCTTCAGCAGTATTTGACAATCTAAACATAATCTGACCCTGTTCAGTGACAGTGGAAAGCAGCCTAACATAATTTTTATTTAATGTGTGTATATATATATATTTTTTTCTTTTTTCCAAGTAGCATTATACTTTTGACTTGCTTTGTAGCTTTACACCTCTCCAATTTCATGCCTATAGTAAGCCCTGGGGATCACACCTCAGTGACAGGTTCTGAAGTAACTTTGTCTAGATAGTAGTAGTAAGACTTACACGTTTTAGTATCTAGCTTTTCAAGAGGTTACTTGCTCAAGCATGTTGCTCAGTCAATGATACACTGAGCCAGCTTTTCACTGAATTACAAAATTTAAAGCTAGTTACTTTAAACAGAAAGATCTCAGATAAAGCAATGAGCAAGTTCAGTGTGTTTCCCACTCCTCTCTTCCTTTTGCTAATATAAAAATTTTTTCACCATTCTGATTTTTGCTCAATAGAGGATCAAATGTGCTAACTAAAGCTTAAAATGTACCATCATAAAGAGAGAAATTTCAAACTTGCTGATGAAGGACTGGTCTGTCTTCGTCCCCTTGCTTATAGAGAGAGGGTGAGTTTTATGAGTAAGAGCCAGGGGAAGGTAAAACCTGCAGTGGATCCTGTTCAGTGCCTCTGTGTAGGTTTCTCAGATGGCAAGATAAAATCCTTTGTAGCATAGGTAATATTAATGGTTGGAGGGTATTGCTTTTCATAGTAATGAAATTGTGGGATGGTTTTATTTGGGGGGGGAGGGGGGAGCTTTTTGTTTTCTTTTTAAAAAGAGAAATAAAGAAAAAGGAGGGAAGAAGAGATGTAGGCAACATGGTTCGAACCAGAAAGCAGCATTTATTGTTTTAAGAATTCTCTACTCACTACCAATACAAGCAGTTTCCATAGGTTTCAGTACAGGCCCTGCTCTGCAGTACCAAGTGTCAATTAAGAACTTTCAATAAGTTTATTTTGTAACTCTTGTTGCCTGATTAGAAGTCTTCTATACGTTTGCTACACGTATTGAAGCAAAACACCAACACTGCAGGAGGAGTTATCAGAATTGTTACCCTAGAGCAATGGTTTGATGCAGTGGGAGGAGTTCAGCGTGGGGTTGAACTGGAAAGCATTTCCATTGTTTCAGACTTTTCCAAGGCCCTACTGGGCAGAGCCTCGCAGTAATCTTAAACTCATTACAGGCTTTGCTAGGTAAGTACTGAGAAACTATGAGAAGGAACTCAACTATACCAATTACAAAATAAGTGAGCCCTTTTTGTTAGTGATGCTGAGATATCTAACAGTCTATGCTGACAACCTACAGCAGGCATGGATCTATGTATTTATGTTTTCCTCTTGCATCTGAAAGTGCTTTTACTAGCAAATACTATTCCTTCATAACTTAGAATCTGGAGTATTAGGATTACTTTCAAAAATGGAAATTAGATTCGTTTCAGACAGGTACAATGGTAATTATCAATAGAACAAACTTTTTTCCTTGAGGGTTGCTGTTCCAAGTGAGACCATCTTGCAACATCTTTTTAAAAGGACTCTTGTATCGGTGTAGCCCCTGACGTTTTTCGCCCTGGGGGGTGGCAAGGAAGGAAAAGAGAAGTAGCAAACCTTGCTCTCAACTTACAGTCCAGCAAGAGGAGACAGTTACACAACGGGATCACTTTTATTTTAAGACCTTTGAATAGCCTTTGGTAATTGAAGTTCCTTTTGTGGTAGGTTATAGAATGGAAGAAACTTCCCTCTTGAGATCAGCTTTTCCAATTCATTTAAACCTTCCCATTGCATGATGTGCTTCTTGCTTACCATAAGCTTTTGCATGGTAAGCCTGCTTGTGAAGGTCTGGGTATACAGATGCAAGTACAGTGTTGTGAGAAGGCTGTAGGGGGAAGACTGATAAGCATAAAATGCAGATGGAAGGAAAGATTTCTACCCTAGTCAAAGATGAATGCACTTTTTCAGCACTACCCAATCAATGTCATGACTATCCTGTGGCTGAAGGAATCTGAATGCTGTCATGTTACACTTCATTTTCCAGTTCCATTGAGAAGGGGGTTGTAAAATGCATAAAATGTTTGATATTTTGGGATTATTTCCCTAGAAATGGTTAGTTCTAGACAAGGACATGAAACTAATATCAACAGGATTATTATGACCTGAGACTCCCAAGAAGAATGCTATGAACATCTCAGTCTACAAAAGGGCCTCCTTTTCCACTGCTGAGACACTACTTAAAAGTACAGTATTTCATCCCTGTGACCTTTCAGCTAAAAAGCCTAAAAAGAGAATACAGCTGCAGGGACAAAAAAAAAAAGTTTGCAAGCCTCACAGCCTTTTCTAATTCTTTTCTGTAAAGTGGCAAAATACTCAAGATTATTTCCTTTTTGCCACTTCTCTTGTGTACCTGTTCTTTCACCTGAAAGCTTTTGAGTCATTTAAGAGATTCCCATGCTTAAAGAAACAATTCGTTTTGGGACAGACTCCAAGAATTAACTGGTCAAGATGGAACTGAAAAAAAAAACAAAACCAAAACAATTTGTGCCCTGATTCAATAATTCACAATCTTTCTTCCATACAGTAACTTATTAATGAACTCTGTCAACAAATATTTCAACAGCATTATTGCATAGCATTTATTTACTATATAGAAGTTATTTCCAGGTAACTTGTGTTACTTAGTTCAAACCCTGTATTAATAGGAAGCTGAAAAATTGGCTGTTTGAGGATCAGCTAAGGACTGAAGACAGAATTGTAGCTTTGAACAGAAACACAAGTATTTTCATACGTTGTAGGAAATGCAGTATTAAATATCTTTGCCTTATTCTGATTTAGGTGTGAGAGCAGGACATCATATCAATACCTGTATTATCATCAGTTCTGTATGAAACAGGCTCTCAGCATGAAATACTGAGCTACATGGAGGATAAAACTGGCAAGAGAACAATCAGCCATTTTAGTTTAGGTGAGCAAAATAAAATCAAATCATTAAATTATTTTTTAAAATTTATTAGAGTACATTCATCACACAAACAATGAGTTATTACTGAGAAACAAGTATCTAAAAAGAAAATAATGATCCATCAACTAATCAGTGGAGTCAGTCATGGACATGTACCCGTAATGCAGATAAATTCACTGGCTGTAAAAATACAGGAGCAGAGATACAGAGAAGTTTGAATAAAACTTTAATGTACTCCTAAATCCTACTTCAAATGGAACTTTAGAAATAGCACAACAGTAACAACAAAAAAGCAAGTGTATTCAAATAACTTTCAGTTCTTTCCAGTAGAACCAAAGCCACCTTCACCACGGTCTGTGTCATCTAGAGCCTGAAAGACATCAGTTATTAAATTAAGTGTCTTAAATTGCCTCTTGTTTCTACACAACAGATATTGTCTATCATAGAGGAAGGTACATTTACTTGTAATAGCTGTAATTCAGAAACTAAACACAAATATTTCAGAGATTTTAGAATACCTTTTGGGCAAGTTTAAACAAATCCCACATTGTGAGACAACTGTTTCTAGTATAGACTGAAGTTTAAGTACCTTTTATCTGTGAAAACTAACAAAAAAAAAAAAAAATTAAAAATCCACATAAATGCATTCCAAGCATCAAGACTTTTATTCAGGCACCAATGCTACTATGCAGTTTTAACACTGAAAGTATTTTTAAAGCCAAGCATTTATCACTACCACTCAGATATTTCAGCTTGTAGGTAACTATCTTAAACTACTAAGTATTGACAATGGCAGAAATACTTTTCTTTTGGCAACTTACTTGAACTTCTTCTAGCTCAGGATAGCAAATGCGTTCACAGATGAGCTGAGCAATCCTATCACCTTTTTTAACTGTAATGAAGTTAAACTATTATTAGTTCCTTCAAAAAAAAAGTGAACAATCAACTCTGACCCTCTTTGAAGCATCAGAATGTACTAAAGTGTAAACACTTACTTGAAACTTAGTTATGCAGATATTAAGAGTCTCCCAAAAATTCTAAGATAAACTTTTGCTTAGTCCTTTTTAAAGGTGAAGTTCCAGCAGCAGTACCAGCTCAAGGCATCTCCCCTGGTTCCTGCTGCCATACTGTGACATCTTAAGTGTCATCATGCATAAGTACTGCAGAGGTGGAGACAGCTGTATGTATAATGTGGCTGTTTAGGTAAACTAGACCCAGAAAGTGATTTCTCTAGGGGAAAATCTCCAAAGTGATAAAAAGTAAACAAAAGTTCTGACTAGAACCCAACCTGGTTCACAGAACTTTCGTAAGAAGCTTGTGCAGAGAAGTTGCAGAAGACTTACCAAAACATTGGCAATATTGTAACTGGTACCTGAGGCTTAAAACCCACTGCTTGCAGAAAGACAGCACCATTAAGGGAAAAACATATCCTTATTACTCATGTTTCCCAGGACACTGGTGAAATTTTTATCTTAAGTATGGCTTGGCCACATGTTGGTGGTTTGTTGTTTTTGTTTTGTTTTTCCAGTGCAAGGAACAAACTTAATATAAAGTTGCAGTTCAGCCCAACTCATTAATCTCGATGTCAGCTAGGTTTGTGGTTCTTTTGTTTTGTTTTGTTTTTGTGGTGGTGCTGTGTTTTGTGGGTTTTCGGGTTTTTTCCACATGTTGCCTAACTTGCTAGGAGTGGAATCTTTTAGTGTTTCCTTGACAGAACGTTGTTGGGTTTCCATATTTTTGTTAATTGTTAGAAGAAAAATGTTCTCGGCTAATTCTAACTTTTCATAGGCTTTAAAAAAAAAAAAAGTAAAAAAATTTCTCATTTCCAGTCATTTGGCTGAAAACTGGCCCTGCAAAGCTTAACACTTACCTTCAAAACTCTCCTTCCCGAAGTTGAAAAGCACCACACCAACATTTCCCCTGTAATCCTCATCAATAACACCAGCTGCCGTAAGAAAGAATTGAGAGGGATAAATTCCAGTTAATAAATGTTGGCAATATATTAGATAAGGGCTAGATTAGGAGATGATTGCAGTATCTCATATCGACATCCTTTAGGCTACTCATGCACAATTAGACAATATATATATATGAAAATACTGAAATACCTAAAAATGCTAATCAATCTTGAAAAAAGAACTGAAAAACACCATCACATATCAAGTCTTTTACCACTACACTACTAGTTCTAGTTGTAATACCTTATCTGAAATCACAACAGCTGGACCAAATTCAGGCTCCCTTTGTTCTGCCAACTTCAGCTCTTTGGGTGTCAAGCAGAAATCAGTTCTTAACATTTTACTTGAGCTGTGGATTTGGACAGATCCAAATTGCTTATCTCGGGCAGGGTAACAGAACTGAAGTGTTAAGGAATTGTCATTCAGCTACATTCAAGTTGCAAGTTCTGTACAACAAGCTTGCTCTTATTTTATGTAACTATATTAGCTACTTATTTTGGGAGATTATCTACCAATACACATTAAAATAATCATATTCTGCTTCTTTGGGGGTTTTCTCTTGGATACAGGAAGCATATTTCTAGTAGAAAAACAGACAGAGTATTGCCTTCCTTGTGGACAAAGTATGTATTTTGAAATCTCCTTGCAGAAATAATTGTAAAATTCAATATCCTTCTGTCATTCCAAGACATTCCCAGACTCAAAATACTATCTTTAGATATTATAAACATCAGAGGAAAGTGTAGTATGGAGGTTTAATGTTGAACCACAACATACACACTTAAGACTAGAAAACTGGTGGGGCTTTTTTTTTCCTAGTTTCTTCAGCTGTGTAAAAGTATCAGAGTATATATATGGGCTCCAGTTACTGCACTGGTTCTAGTGTGATAAAGGTATTTATACAGCTCTCTTTCTTTTGTCATGTTCTGCATGAATCCAATCACATTTCTGAATAGCTTCCTAATGAAGGGGCTAGTAACACTGGGAGTATCCCCCGAGTTCTGCAAATTCAGAAAACCAGGCAGTTTTGCAGCTAACTCACTGGCATTGAACCCCATGGGATTGCTTACACAGACCTTGGTCACAGAGCACTGTCAAAAGATAGCTAACGAGTGCTAGACAAAGAGTTTGCTTTGTTTTATACCATAGTGGACACTGAGTCCATGCTAAAGAGAGATGCATTACAGAGATTCAACAGACTTGGGCAGCACAAATAACTTTAAGCATCACTCAAGTTCTGTAGTCAGTTGCCTATAAATCTGGTGTATTTGTTCATGAGTCAATCAACTGGAGAGCTGAAAGCCAGAATTCATACCTCGCAGATAAAATTATGTACATAAATATATGTATATAAACGTATATAAAAAGATCATTAGCTCTTTGGATAAATTCTTGAGAACCCATTCTCAAGTGTTTCTGTACAGCTAAGACAGCACTTTTCTAGACCATACACTGGGATAGATACTGCCATGCATTAGAGATGGACAATGGAATTTGCTGATTTAACATCATAGGAGCTAGTTTTATTTCTGTTACAATTCTGCTCTGGTAGAACACAATACTCAGAACTGATTACTACAGATTACTAATTCTATTTAAATGGAGATTATGCATGTACATGTATAAAATATATAAATTAAAGTAGCGTGGTTAGATTTAACACGCAAGAAGACTCTTGCACGTCACATTTTTGCTGGACTGGCCTGAACAAAATCTGAAGAAATGCTTCTTCCTTAAAATTACACCTGATGCAAAGAAAGCTTGCAGTTAAGAGTTGGTGTTCTGTATTAGGAAAATAACATTTAGAAGGATGCTTTGTGGCCAAAAGAATGAGTCTAATGCTTTTGCTGAGTGACTGAAAACACTAAGCCATGATGGTTTTGAATGCTGTTACAGGCACAGCTGAGTAAGGATGTTGTGAAATGAATTCCCTCCCAATCCTTTTCTCCAAGTGTTATTATAGCTCTGCTGATACAGTCTTGCTGAATTCAATCGCCATGTGGATTTTGAGTTCAAACTACACTATTTGTATTAAAAAATATGTGATCCCTGGAAGATATGGGACAATATGATCCAGGTGATCAGTTCTCCTTCTGTAAAGGGTCTGAATTCACTCTTGTGTAACTGGGTGTACTGGCAAAACACACTAACATCCTTGGCGTTCTGTTCTTCTGGAACAGGAAGCTGCAATAGTTACAGGCATTGCTGAGGATTAAGGCACTTTTTTTTCTAAATTATGTGTATTGGGTGGAAAACATCTAAGTCATTTTTGGAAAAATCATGCATTGGAACCAGCAGTCTGACATTCTGTCTTAGTCAGAAGTCTGGCATGTCACTTGTTGGGAAAGCATCCACACCTAGCAGATGTGAATTCTGAACATGTTCTTGCATGATTCCAATTTTTCTCCCTAACTTCTAGGACTTCTGGCAATATATTTTTACTTAAATGGATAATGTCATTGTGACAAAAGTACTTCTGCAGGACAAGTTGAAATTATGTGAGAATGGTTTTATTTTGTGCGTTGTATTTTTACTAAGTCCTCTACTAACTGTCAGTAGATTTTACTCATGGTTTGTCAACTGTTAGCTGTTTTAAAATCTGAACATAGGTCATCCTGATAAGCACTTCCTTCTGTTTTTTCCTAGTTCAACTTTCAGAGTGCAAAGACAGTGCATGTGTATTTTTTCCATGTAAACAAATCCCCCCCCCCCCCCATTTTAGATCTATCACTAAAGAATGACACTATAGGAGAGCATGTATACCACAGAAAGTCATAGGGGTGTAGAGAATCTTTGATTCCCATCTTAGTGCTCTTCTCCTGTGTTACTCAGCAACACCTAAAAGACCTCATGCAACACATGGAAGAATCAATTCCTATTGAAGCCTGAATGACACAGCTGGCACAGATGTTGCCCTTTAACCTCTGATATCAGAATTGTATCAGAGGCACAGCCAGACTTTGATAAAGCAGACAAAAAAAAGGAGTTCTGCAGCAGCTCTAAATTATACTGGGAATTGCTTGGCTTTATGGCTGGCTTGGCATTAGAAAGAGAAGTCACTTCTCTTCTTCTGACTGGAGTCACTGTTCCTCATCTCTAGAGCCAAGCCTACGAGCAAGTAAAGGGTGAGTAGTACCACTGTTCTAAGTAGTTTCTCTCATTCAACACTGGAGGCAGGGAGGAACACTCAACAAAACAAACCAACAATAAAAACAAAGCCCAAAAGCCTAGCAAAAAGGAAGACTTCGACTTTTCAGCACTTTCCTTGTCAACTTCCATTGTGACTCAAATTGTAATCTGCTTGCAAAAAATGTGCTTGCAGCCACCCATTACTTTTGAAGGCACCCATTAGATGCATTTTTTTTTATGGCATTACATCAGAAATATAGTTTTTAGTTCTTTTACTACAATTTATTGCCAGAAACCCCAATTGCTTAGGTGTTTAAGAGGCAGAAAATGTTTTATTTAACTTCCAACTGTAATCTTGTACAATTAGAACGAAGTAATACACATTTAGTCCTAGATAAATTAGTTAATTTAGTCCTAGTTAAATTGCTGTGGATCCAGATGTGCTCAGAATAACTCCACAGTAATCTCGGAGGTGAGAAATGGGCAATGTAGATGCCATTTTATAATACAATAGTTAGAGAATCTGCCTGTGTTCTGCTCAGCCCTGCTGCAAAACTGGAATTGAACTTTCAATGTCAGTTACTTCGTGTTACAGTTATGGGGATATGGCAAAAGGACAGGGAGGCTTTCATGAAGGCTTCTGATTACAGATATGCCTGCAATAGCTGTTTTTAAAGACGCATCTGTGAATTTTTAATCAAGCTTAAAGAAAAGCTCAAAATATTTTTAAAACCAGCCTGTTCAAAACAGATCTGTTGCTAGTACTGAACAAAAAACAAACCCAAGAGTAAAGACTTGTAGAAAGTAGGATTTTCATTTTCTTTCAAAAGACTTTAAATTTTTAAGTCAATTAAAGTACAAAGTTACGAGTTTATATTTCATTTGCTTGACAAAATCTACTCTTACTGACAAAAATGTAACAAACTAAAGTTCTTTTCATCCTAATAACCACTTATACCCACAGTAATGGTGTATTCCAGTGCTTGCTTTCTTTTTGAATATCATTCTTTGTGTAGAAGAATATCTGTGTTATTGATTTAATTCATTCAGATGTTACACTAGACTAGATATTTACTCAAAATGGAGAAAGCAGAATGTATATTAAAAAAAATAATTTAAAAGCATTTTTAAAGCCTAAACTAAAAAATAGTTTCTATGCCAGGCATTGCCTACAGAAGTACAATATGGCTATTGTGTTAAAAAAACCTGTAATATTTTTATAATTCAGAAGGTTTAAAAAGAACTGATGCACTCGCTTTCTGATGTATTATCCAGTTACCTCCTTTTGCCAGACTGCCAACGAAGCTAGCATTATTTATCTACACATATTACAATGTGAAATGAAGGCACTTGTGCAATGAAGATTTACACAGTCTTAGCAAAAAGAACAAAAATCTTACCCCCAACATCTATGAAGTGCTTTGCAGCTAAACCAGAACGCGGAGCTAGAAAACAAGAACATTTTTTGTAAGTATAATAATTTATTTCTTAAAACTCTTGCACAGTATTTATAGGTCTGTGTGTTTGCAGAGTCGTGGCAGCAAGAACTGTTTCCACAGTCTTTCTAAAATAAACATGATTTTACAGGAACTCCTGCAAGTGTTAACGTATATATTAAACAACATAACAGCTGCTACAGGCTACAATAAAATTGCAGTCTTTAAGTGATACAAGCATATCTTTTGTTTAGAAACCCAACTGCAGAGTAGGTTTCTCCAAGGAAGGTGACTGGGGCAGACAATGACTAATCTTGTTTTGGTGACTAAACCTGGTTTGGAATGATCTCCAAAGACTACTGGGTCAATCCATTCAAGTTTCAATGGAAACTTTTTTACTTACCTTGGCCTACTTTGATGAGGCACTAACATGTTGCTCTGTTCAAACTGGTCTTGCCCTGGGCTAAGAGAAATGCTCACGAATTCTCCTTTTAGATGACAAGGCACAGCAAACTCCCACCATGCTATTCCATGGCTGCGGCTACAGCTTTTTTTTATTTTAAGAATTTACACACAATTCAGAAAAAGAATGCACAAAACATAAAATATACAAGTTCTCTCAAGTATTCTGTCACAAAAAGTAGTCAATTCTACTGCAGCAGGGCTCTTACTGCAGTAGTATTCTTATTCTTACTGTATGTTTTTAAACAGCCAGGGGGTTGTTTTTTCCATCTCCCCATTACCTATGGGTCTTTGTGATATGAATTCTGAAGCTGCAGGGAAATAAGAAACTATTGCATAGCCAATAAAGCTGTGTGTAGATTATGAAAATTTTTGCTAACCATCTTTTTGTCACTTGACACGCACCAAGCCTCAAATGCATGTAACAAGACGTCTCTGTTACAAGGTTTAGTAAACCACACAGCCATGTGACACACCTTTTTTTGAGGAGACTAATTCTGAAGGCTCTAGGCAGAATCTAGATGTGAAGATCAAGCCTGTTCTACAGTGACCCTGCAGCCTTTCTTTAGAGCTGGTTTCCTTACCTACTCGGCCATAGCATCCGGAAGGAAGTGCAATTTGAATATCTGTTTTCACTACAGCCTTTTCCATGGGTGGTATCACACAGTCATAGGCACTACATGAAAGAAAGAAACAGGAGTTTATATAGAACATTCTGACATTTTTCTTCTCTGTAACTTAAGGTACACAATTAGCCAGAATTACTCTTGCTGGGAATTTATACCAGGGAATTTATACCCAAAATATTTACATTTTCAAAGAACGTAACACGGGTGCTAAACCTCAAGATATTCCCCTTTTGATGGTGCTGCCTTAAGATCTCAGCAGTGTCCCTTCAACAACATCATCTGAAGATTGCTAGTTCTAAATGTTTTTTTCACTGCTAAGATAGACAAAAATATACAAGTTTAAATTAACCCTTAGGTGAAGGGAGTTGTGCAAAAGCAGAAACTTGAAGGATAATGCACTCTGCTGATTAAACTTTCTACAGCAGATGAAGTAGGCGTAATCAAAAACAATAATAATCTATTGAGTTAAATTGTAGGCAATAATGGCTTTTTTTCTGAGCAGGTCAAAAGTTCACGATTCTGTTGGGAACTGCAAATTAGATTTTAAGAACTTTCCGAAGCCTCCCAACTGGAGGCTTAATGAAAGGCAAGAGTGGCAATATCCCAGTGGGACTGTTTACTTCTTTAAGGCAAGCACGTCTCGGCCTCGATGAAGAACTGACTTTTAAACACTGGAAGGTTTTTTGTGAAATGGCCTTTTCCCAGGTGTACAGTGCACCACTGGAACAAGAACAAAAAACGTGGTAAGGCAAAAGGAACACAAAGTCTAAGTGTCAAGTGTGGTGGAGCAAAGCTTCAGGAAGGAAGTCAGCCCGGTGAAGGAAGAGAGAGACAGGCTGATTATTCAAATACTGAAAAAGGGAAAGAAGAAGAGGTCGCAGTGGAGTTCAGGTATAACCGGTGTTTGATTACAGAACCACTCTGCAAACAACGGCAAGCTGAGCTGCCGATACTCCTGAACACAGTGAAAACCTTAGGCTTTTTGCTTGCTTGAACTGGTAATAGCCGTTGCTCTAAGTCTGTACTGCAACCCCCAGAGTTTCCAGCTGGGAGCGTTATCAAACTTCATTCAGCAGGCAGCACCCACCAGCCCAGAGGAACTGAGGACAGCAGAAGCGCTGGCAGGGAGGGCCCCCCTTGCACTACCCTTTTCTTCTTTCGCGAGGAAGGCACCTTATCGAGGCTGGTACCACAGCAACTCGGGCTCATGCGCCGGGCCTGACTTTTGGCCAACGCTTGCATCGCTGCCCCGCGCAGCTCTGGGGCGCTGACGGCAGCGGGATGGAGGGGCAATGGAGCTAACGCACAGGCCAGCTCCGGCCGCCTCTCCTGCGGGGCAGGCGGGCTCTCGGGGCCGCTCTGCTCGGCAAGAGAATCTGCCTCCCGAGGGCCCTCTCGGCCGCCGCAGCCCCGAGGCAGCTCTCCCCGAGAGGGAAGGGGGCGGGGGGTACCCTCACCTGTACAGATCGTAGCCTGCAGCCCGAGCAGAGCCCCTGGAGGGGGCGGAGGCGTTCTCGGACAGCTTACTGAAGCGCAGCCGCGCGGTGGGCTCCTCGGGCACCGAGCCCTTCTGCCTCTTGCTGGGGGATGGGTGCGGGATGGCCTCGGAGGACGGCATCGCTGAGCGGGGACGAGAAGGAGAGAGCCGCGCTGTGAGGGAGGGAAAAGCCCGCGAAAACCGGCCCGGCCCACCGAAGGCGGAAACGGAGGGGTAAACCGCTCCAGCCCAGCCCTCGTCACCCCTCTCTGGTGAGAGTGGCCTCGCCCGCCTCAACCTCAACGCCCCAGCTTCCCCGAGCCCTCCCGGAGGGCCCCTCGCGGGGCTGCCGCCCGCCCCGCGGTGTAGGGCGGTACTCGGCGCCCCGTAAGCCCCTCCTGGTCGCGGCTGGGCGGTGTGGGCTCCCCCCGAGCCGCCCCCTTACTGCGGCAGCAGGGGTACAGCAGCGGCCGGAGGCGCCCGGCCAGCATCGCGCCGTCGCTGTCTGGGGAGCGTGCCGCGGCCAAGCCGCCCGGCACTCCCTGCCGCCCTCCAGTGTAACGGGCTCCCGGGGCGCAGGCGGAGGGCGGCGACGCCCCCTTTCCCCCCCGAGCCGAGGTCTACCTGCCGTGAGACGCGGCGCAGCCCCTGCGCTAGCGGCTTGGGGCCGGGGGCCTCCGCGGGGAGCGGCGGCGGCCGTGCCGCGGAGCGGCGGCCGGACCCCGAGGAGCGCTCGGCGTTGCCGGCGGACGCGATGGCGGCTGCACGGCCGACGGCGGGCGGAGCCCGGAGCCCGAGCTCTGCCGCCGGGCCGCGCTGGGGAGCTGCGGCGGGAGCGCGGCGGCGCCTGGCAGCCGGGCCCCGGCCTGTTACGGCTGCTTCGGGGGTGCCCCGCACGCCCCCCCCGTTCCCAAGGCGCGCAGCAGGCGTGGCCGTTCCCCCGTGCAGCGCAGCGGCTGTCCGGGCGTGCGTCCTGCTGCACATCATCCCTGTCCTCCCGCAGAAACCTGCAGGCGGGACGGGAGCGTTTGCGTTACGAAAGGAAAACGACCGCGTCCCCTCCTTGTCGATGGTGTAGATAGGAAAACGTATCAGTGCTCTGCCTGTTTTGAGCAGAATACTTCTATGGCTTCACCATCTTTGATTTTGATAGTCTCTGCCCTCTTTTGCCAACCCGTCCATGAAAGACCTCCCTGAATCCCCCCCGCAGTTCTCTGTGCTGACTGGTGACTGGAGTACCCGCTGGAATCATGGTGGCAAAACTTGGCCTTGACCGCTGGGATGGGTGTATTTCCCGCTGGGATGGGTGTATTTCCCGCTGGGATGGGTGTATTTCCCACTGGGATGGGTGTATTTCCCGCTGTGTGAAACAGCTACAGACTGCTGGGAGTTCTGCTTGCTGGTCTTAAGTTTTGTCAACTGTTCTTTGTGACTTTATTTTTAAAGATTAAAATGTGATTGTCTCCTTGCTGTGTTGTAAATGCAGCCAGATGGCAGCGAAACCTTTGCTACACATTGCAGTGCAATTGTGGAAAAAATAGTTTGGAAACATTTCTCTTTGAAAACTCTCTTTTATTGACGTTAAACGCTTCAGTCTTAATAGTGCCCACTGTTTGAGTGAGGATGTGTATGTATCATAGATCTGTGTGAAAAAGCTGCTTAGAATGTTTTAGCTTCAGATGTAAGCCATCCCCAAATGGAAGTTGGTGAGAACTCAAGTTTTGTCGAAGGGATATCTAATTATAAACAGTTATTTCTACAAGCAGGACTTTAGGGAGGTTACGCCTGTGTCCTGCATTGTGGTGCAGAACAAGGAGTAATTTTATCAATGGCCTGTCTCAGTGGGGCAGGCTGGGTTCTAAACTTCGTGGAAGGTAGCCAGCAAGTCCAGGAATAGTAGATAGGAGGAGTCATCCAAACATATGATCAAGGAGAAAGGTCACAGCCGAGTGACACTTTTTTCCCCCAGATCTTTACAAGGAAGAAAAATACCCCAAACCTGCTTGAAGTCTGGGCAAGTTTGCCTTGGTCGTAGGAATGTGCTGTTTGCTCTGCAGGTAAGCAGTCAGTTGGTCAATATTCCTGCATTCTTGATTGCTGGTTAGGGCTGCTCTCTATTGGGCATTTCCACCTGACTTTGAAAAATGATCGTGAGATAAACTGAAATTATATGTCTTTCACCTAGATTGAGAGTAGGAGGGGAGGCTGCTTTGTTTTACACAGAAAGAAACAAAGCTTCTTTCAGGGCTAATAATCCCTAAAATTCTCCCCGCTGAAGAGAAGGGGGGGTGTTAGAATGAGCATTTTTATTAGAAGAAAACTGGCTTTAAGAGAGAGATTCCCCACTCTAGTCATGCTTAGAACATCTGTCTCCCTCTCAGTGATTAAGCTTTGTATTTTAAAAGGCTGTTGTGAGGGTGTTTATTTATAATGAGGCTCTATTTTTGCTCGTGTGATTTGCTGTACAGCGTGGGGGCTGTGGAATTTTGCCATCACTTTTTACTCTGTCCCAGAACAACCTTAGTGCTTTATTAACTGAATTTCCTCTGATGAAATTCCAGAAATGGCGTGGCTGTGGATTATTGCTCTTGTTACTTGTGGAGGCTGTGAGCTAAACCCTGCTCTGTTTGTTTGTTGTTGCACTGGCACAGATACATTTTCCACTTCTCCTAGCAGAGTCGAGGCCAATGCGAGATGTTCCCTCAGCAACGCTGGCCACAGAGCCTCGTTGGGCTGTGTACCTGCCAAGGGACTGCACCAAGCAGGTACCAGAACGATTAGGTGTTTAAACAGTGGTCTGATGGGTGCTGAACTACACCGTTACAAACCTCACGCAGTGAAAAACTCACTAACCAAAGGGATTCAGCAGGCATTCTTTATTCTGCGGCACCGGACGCACAGGGGATCACTCCTCCAACTGTGTGTACTGATGCAAACTAGGTACACAGTTTATATGCAGGCTAAACAGACATACTCATTATATTTCTTAGACAGGGCAGTCTTATGCTAATGGGTTCCTGGAATTCATTTACGTAGTCCGAGCATGCGTAGTAAAATTAGGGTTAGGGTCTTTTCTCCCCGCGGGGGTCTTTCGTGACCTCTGGTGGACATTCACTTCATCTTCTCTTCTTCATCACCGTGTTCTTTCAGTGACCTAAAACCTAAAATCCTTGTTCTTGCCACAAAACCAGTTCTTGTCTGTTCAGCATGCTCGGGCGCCTCGAGATGTCTTGTTGTCCTGTTCCTGGAGATAATCACTATCTACAAGGTTAGGAATTTCACAGGATGTCCCTACTATAAAACTACCCATTTATTGTTGTTGCTTGTTCAAAGATTAGTGAAACTCCACCAGACATCCTGTCTCCTGCCTTCAATTCCCCCCTTTCCTATGTACAGCACAAAGTCTTCCGCTATGCTTATAAAATTCCATTATTGATTAACAACTTTTAAAAATATTTTCCAGTTTGTACCTGGTTTAATTTTAATGTTTAATTCCATTGTGTTTCCAGTCTTCATAATTTATCTACATTTTTCTTGCACCACCAAAGGGTACATTGGATAATTATACAAGTTAAAGTAACCAAAATAGCAAATCCTACTATGAATGCAGAGATTTGTCTCAACCAAGCTAAGTTTGGAAGCCAAGAAGTCAATCTTTCCCAAAGTTTTCTTCCACAGTTTACCCAAATCTTCCTGGATTCTGCTCTCCTGGTTTACATATACTCTGATTGATAATTGTACAAACCCCTCCTTCCTTCGGGGTTAATAGGTCCAGTGCCATTCTATTCTGTAAAACTACTTTTGAAAATGAATTTCCCTCTGTCTGAAGAGCACGGATGGCATCTGTAGTGATGTAAATACTTCATCCAGAGCGGCTGAAACATTCACTGTAGCTTTCTCGAGTTCACTGACCCCTAACCAAGGGAAGAACCACCTCACAAACTATGGAATCCCGTTCCCCTTTTTGCTAAGGGAGTCTCTTCCTGTTTAGATCTTATCCAGGGGGATTAAGTGCTCAATTGTGCACATTCTCTTCCATCCCCCAGGGAGCTGCTTCCTCCTAACGCCGTCTCCACACAGCCTCCCATACCTATCGGGTACCTACGAGGCCCACTGGTGACCACACTGACAAGACCCATTTCCCAGTATGTCCCCACCTCAGCTTGCACGAGTTTGCAATTGTGTGCAATTACAAGAATCTATGTAGGTAACATTCAATCCTGTCAGGTTCCATGTGCCTACTTCCACTGCAGTCTGATTTATCCAATACCCCTTCCATCCATCCTTGCAAGTACAGTTATTTCAATTGAAACAGATCGATGGGGAGCAAAGGCAATTTTTGGATCTATTTCTCCAGCTACAGTTATTATTGCTATTCAGAAACTGAGGTTTGATATCCTCTAATATTTGTAAATTGAATTTTGGGCCAAACCTATAGCTCGAATTATCAGGAGAACAATAACCTCCATCAGGCCTTTTTCAGAGTCCAGGCCAGGTGTTGTTATCCCAGTTCCAGTGAGTTGAGACCACCCTGTGTAGAGGCAGCCTCATGTCTCCCTTAGAGAAGGCAGCACAAACCCAGCAGTCTTTAGTAGCAGTAGTTAGCATTCAGACAGTTCCAAAATGTAGGTTCCTGTCCCAAGCAACAAGAATATTTACAAGGATTAACACAATCATAAAATATCTGATTCCCATTTCACTCCCTCTGCAATTTGAACTGAAGTGGTCCTGTAGGTTCCGATGTCCACTGCTTATCTGGAGCCCTCTTCACTCGAGAGCAGTGGATCCAGGCAGGTTGTTCTTTTATCTTGATTGCAGTGAAGGTGGGCAGCAAGACCTGGTAGTGTCTGTTCCACTTCTCTTCCAATGGGTTACCTGAAAGATTCTTAACCTAAACTCAATCTCCAGGAGTAAAGGGATGGATGGGATGTTCCAATCCCTTCATTCTGGTTCCTAAAATTATCTCGTTGATTTTCTCTAATTGCTTCCTCAAAGAGATGACATAGTTTTGTAAATAGTGATTTCCTACTTGGTTTAAGTCTTCCCCTTGGTACTTAGTTTGGTAAGGCCTCCCATACAATATCTCAAAAGGACTTCAGTTTTCCTTAGTCCTAGGTTTCACTGGTAACCTAAGTAAGGCAATAGGTAATGCCTGGTACCAATATAAGTTTGCTTCCTGACATATCTTGGCTATTTGGTTTTTTATCAAATGATTCATTTTTCCCCTTGTTCTGCTTGCTTGTGGCCTGTTAGGAGTCTGTGAATGCCAGTCGATCCCTAATGCCTCGCCAATCTGCTGTATCATTTCAGCAGTGCAATGTGTTCCCCAATCCGAGGACATCACAGCAGGTACCCCAAACCTCAGTAGTATTTCACGTAGCAAGGCCTTGGAAACTCCTCTAGCTTTATTTGTCCGACAAGGGAATGCTTTTGGCCATCCAGAAAAAGTATCTGTTAATACCAGTAAATGCCTCTACCCCCCTTTTCTAGGGAGCTCAGAAAAACCGATCTGCTAGTGGTCCCCCAGAGCACTCCCCTTTCCAATCCATCCCGGCTGTATTCAGTTACTAATATTGGGATTATCTTCAAACATATTTCACATTGTGGTGTTCCCTGCCTGCCTGTTGTATATAAATTCTTTCTGACCAGTCTCTGATTCAGAAATTTATATAATGGATCTGCTCCCCAGTGAGTCTTGTTATGTTATGGTTATGTTATGGTTATGTTATGGTTATGTTATGTTATGTTATGGTATGGTATGGTATGGTATGGTATGTTATGTTATATGGTATGTTCCTCCCCCCATACTCATTTGGCAGGGACTGCTATCCTGCCATCCTCTAACTGAACCCAACCTCCAGAGAGAACTCTCCCCCCCAGTTCTTTTATCAGTTCATAGTCTGAGTTAGAATATTCAATGTTTCCTTGCCTGCCTCGGTTTATATTCCTGTTACCTGGAATTCAGGCTAAAATTTGGTTACAAACCCTCGACTTTCCTCACCTTTCACTTGAGAGCTGAGTCACTCCCTTAGCAAACAGCTGCAGCACTCGGTGAAGGGCTTATTGCCTTTCTGACAAAAGGTGTGGTCAGGTATCAGGGGAGAGAGAGCAGAAGCTTGGAGGCATCCTCAGTTATTTGCTGAAGTCCAATGACAGGTGACCAGAGCCAGCAGCTTGGGGGGAGACCGCTGAACTTCAAACTGCAGAGCCTGACTGTTACTCAAATTCTGCTCTCCCAACTTGCTGGTAAGTCAGGGACCTCTGCACAGAGGGGAGGTGACAGGTACGGAGAGTTAAATGAGGCAGTAACAGCTAAAACTCTGGAGATGCTTGCCCCACATCTACAGCTTGGGTTAATTCACGTTACCTGTTGCTGTGCCTGGTCCGTGTAAACTACTGATCAGCTACAGAAACTGCTTTTGCTTTGAAGATCTTGAAATGCCGCACGGAATTGTAGAAAAAGAGGGAGAAGGTGAGGAATGTCCAGGCTTCCTGAGAATGAAGGGCAGCCTGTCATATTTTGCCTAGCCAGGAAGGCTTTGAGTAGGACTTTCCAAATACGTGATAAAAATTGCAGGGTTTAAGGCTGGCCAGATTTCCTACGCAGCTGGCCAGAGCTTCGTACTTTGTGGTAATGATTAAGTGGAGAACTCCTTGGGGTGTGAAGTACGACAGCAGCATGCCTTCTGCACTGTTTGGCTCGAGCATTTGCAGCTCTTTATTTTCAGAATGTGATGCCTTTTTGGCTAGGTAGCTTTTCTACTTGCACTATTGGGTTCGTTCCCCACCTCCCAAACTAACAGCTGTTGGGCACTGAGAACCTGGAGAAAGGCACGTTGGAAGAAAGCTGTTCTGGAGGGTTAGATGGGGACACCTATTGCAATTCCTAAACACCGTGCCCTAGGCTTATGTGATCAAGATGGGTAACTTGTCAGTGGTTGTAAGAAGACTTCAGGAAAATGTACTCTCTGAACCGTGATGAAACACCTTCTGCGATACCTGTTGGAGCCCCACTGACACTGGGAGGGAAAGGTGAGATTCACTGATGAGAGGAGCAATAGTGGAGCATTTTAACAGGCCCTTAGGCACAAGCTTATCTCTGCAGGATTCTTTTTTTGAAGAAGGCTCAAAATATTCTTCATCCTTGTTTCGTTGCAGGGGTGTTTTCACACTTTAATGAATCTGCTCACCTTCATCTACGCTTGCTTTTGTTTTGGCTGATCAGATCCATCTTAGATTACATAAACCTGCATAGTTGGTAGAGTGATATAAGTTCAAAATGTGCTAGGCAGCTTTAGAGCCATTTTTTTTCCTAGATACGTCAAACTTGTAATTAGAATTCAGTTACTAACGTGGTGATTAAAATTCAGCAGTTGATTTATGCATAATTTATATAGAAGAGGAAGTGTCTGTTACAATGTGGGAAAAGGAGGTAGGTGGACTAAGGAAATACTGAAATTGCAATTTGAGATAGTCCATAATTAATGCGCTCTACAAATCGGTCGTGCGCACGGTTCAGGAATCGTGGTGAGGAGCAAGAAACGGAAGCTCCCTGGAAACTTGTGTTTAATTTACGAGCGAATTTGTGGAAATAACACTTTCAGGTAGTTAAATGGCTAGGGTTTTTTGCTGTTCGTTATAAATCCCATACTGTTGTTGTGTGAATGTATCTGGTTACTCACTGTAGTTGTGGCAGGGAGTTTTACAGAGACGTGTGTTGGTTGTTGCTGGCTGTGCATTGAGAAGCATCCCTCCCGGGGTTCATTGTTGCGGTGCCCGCAGAGATGTGTTTGTGCAGAGGTGTGGATGGTATGGGAAGTATTGAGCTCCTTCTCTTTTTGGATCTGCTTATGTCCCCCAAATCAGTTTGGGCCACTGTTCCCTCATGTATGATTGTGGCAATGTATCTCGAAGAGAACGGCCACGTGGCCTATCCACACTCACCTATGCTATAGCTTCAGACACCATCTTAGTAATGTTAGCTGCAGTACTTTATTTAAGGACAGTGGGAAAGGTATTTGAAAGAGCTGTTCACAAGGGAAAGGGAGGCAAACAGGCCCACCTGTTTTCCTCAGGACTGTCTGGGAACAAGCTGGGCTGTGGACAAGACTGTGTGAGAAAGAATTGGGCTGTGGACGGGGTCCTTGAGATAGGCTTGAGAACAGCACAGAGCAGTGGAGCAAGAAGATAAAGGAGAAAGAAAGTAGAACAGGTGATGGGAACGGTGTAGGATAGCCAGTGATGTATTAGTTTAGGACGTGTGAACTGTGTGTTTAGAGTAATTAACCAATAGCTGTTAATTG
>WTSP01015803.1:0-12524 GCA_025331215.1 Actenoides lindsayi | reverse complement strand
CCATGAGGGTGGTGAGACACTGGAACAGGTTGCCCAGAGAGGTGGTAGAAGCCCCATCCTTGGAAGTTTTTAAGACCAGGCAGGATGGGGCTCTGAGCAACCTGATCTAGTGGGAGGTGTCCCTGCCCATGGCAGGGGAGTTGGAACTAGATGATCTGTAAGGTCCCTTCCAACCCTGACAGTTCTATGATTCTATATGGTCAATGTTTTATAGCATTTTGCACTTTTTTTTTTTTTCCCCCCTTTGGTAAAAAGTGCCTGAGGTGCCCAGGGAGTTGTTTGCCTGAAAAGTGAATCCAGGAATTGCTTACAGAGAGGAGAGTTGTAGGACTGGACCTCAGAGAGGCACAGCTACCTGCCGGAGATGCAAGCTTTTGATTTGCAGCATATGTAAATGGAAAATGCACCACTGGCATAGACATGATTGATATGCTTGGGCCAAAGTAATGTGCACAAGCTGGTGGGAACAAGACTGAGCAGAAAGGCAACATCCCAGCCCTCTCTGGCACAGCCCAAATAGGGATTGGAACCCATGGTCAGTGTCAGGGAGGGGCTGTATGGGGGAAGGATGGGCAACACCATGGGGGCCTCTTACCCATTCTTGGTGGCAGGGTGAAGGGGCAAGGATGCTGTACTGCTGCTTCTGTTTGGTTTTTTTTTTTCCCCGCTCCATCTCAGCTTCATCCACTGCCCACACATCCTGAATAATCCTTTAGGGTCCTGGGACAGCACCCACCTTGGCTTTCCCAGGCATCTGCAGTAGCAAATCGTGCTCCCTTGTCACCCATCAAGGACACCCGCTCTGGGCAAATATCTCCTTTACCTGGGCTTAGTGCCAGTTTTGTTACCAAGAAAAGTATTTCTATGTTAAGAAGGAAAACTGTCTCTCTTCAGTTTGCATGGCATGGTCAAAGCAAGGAGAACTCGTGTTGGCAGTAGTCTGTGAGGTGATGTGCGCCTCTCAGTTTATGAGGTTTTTTTGCATGGGTGTAAACCTGTGGAGAAGGTGGCATCCCAGGTATTGGTGGCTCAGCTCTCCCTTTGGTTTCATCACTCCCAGTAACAGGTGAGGACCTGCTGCAGAGCAGGAATCAAGCCCCTCCATCCCACCCTGGGGAGCAGATCCCTGTAGCTCTCTGCACCCGTATAAAAGGGGGTGCATTCCCAGCAATGCCAGAGCTCTAGGGGATATAACCTCAGGTTTTTAGGCCGGGGTTGCCTGTGTGCCCCTGTAAATGTTGTGTTTCAGCAGCAGAGGAGCCGTGAGAGGGCACTCTTGTATCGCAGGAGGAGGATGCTGCGGGTAGCAGCATCCCCCATGGTCTCCGGGAGCGTTTTGACTATTTTGTGGTGTCAAGACATAGTACCTTTGCAACAGGGAGCAGCTGCAACAGACTCCCTGTCACAAAATTAAATTTTGTGTTTGAAGGGATTTAAAGACCTAAGTTAAGGCCATTTATTTTCGGAGAAAGCACCCAGGCTATACAGCAGTATTTATGGAACACCCAAGGGCTGGGGGGTGGCTTTATCAGCTGGACATCCCTGCAGTCAGTGGCTCATGAGCAGACAAGTGCCCCAGTGAAGATGCCCACGATGCCCCACCACATCCCACATGCTCCTGAGCTGACCATCAGCCACACCTCTAGATAAGCAATCCAATTCTTGGATTCGCTATTCAAGCAAATAACTCCCTGGGCACCTTAGGTGTCAGAAACGGTACTTACTCGTGGCTTTGTTAAGCGTGGAGATCAACAGAAGTAAATATGTAACATTTATCTTAAGGCTGTGGGTTAGTTTAATGACACTCTATTTTTACCGAAATCCATCTTTGTTGGGTGCCTCGGGTTTTACAGTGATTAATACCTTTCCATAACACATCTCTCTATCAACAGAGACAACTATGTTTACAGGGCAACATTTTTCACCTGCTTGTCAGCGTGTTGAGCACCACGAAAACATACAATCTCCTTCTGAATCCCACTGCTAATCACTCATTTATTTAAACATTGTGTGGTGTTGGTAATAGTGTCAGAGGTGGGTTGACATAGCTGCGCTTCTGCATACCTACGGAGAGATGAGACGCTCAGAGCATGTACCAGAGAGGTGCTACCAGTTAAATCTTCTTGGCAATGGGGTTCTTTTTCTAGCAGTTAACTGTAGATACACTTTAAAAAGAAGAAAAGAAAGGAAAGGAAAGGAGTTATCTGGCTATTAACTTCTGTTTCATTTTTGAGGGAGGTTTATTCATAACAGAGCAGGAAAAATAGACCAGCCAACCCACAGAAGGCAAAAAGCCTGCTAATGGATGAATCATGAGAATCAAGATGGACAGACAGATGTCTATAGCTTACATGCATAAAAAAGAAAAAATCCATGTCTTCTAGACTTCAGCGGTGTTAAAGATCTCATCATTTTAGCTGTGTTTCTCCAACCCACATAAATATATTTGTCCATGGGAAAAGAAGGAAAGTTCATTTTTCATAAAAGCTCTACAGTGATCCCATTATTAAAACCAGGGAAAAGATATATCGGCAAGTCAAAGCAGTTGCAGCCGCATAGTTGTTTTCAATAATCCAGTGAGTCACTACATCCAAACAGCTTTTCATTTCTCCCTGTGGTTCAGGCTAAATTATTAGAATTTTTGTGTGTTATGTAATTATTTTTTTTTAAAAACAAGGAAAGTGTAGCTCTTTATTTTAAAGACTGCCGCAATAAAAATTCAGATTATTCAAATTTATCAAGTGCATTGTATAAGGTAGTAACCACAGCTATTTCTTTCTTAATACCACCAGATATTCACTGGCTTTTCCATCTCATTCATAAATAAGCAGGCTGTTTACAAGACATTGCTACAGGGAGGAAAAATATTATAAAAATGAAAACTTGATCCAGCCAATGGCTGGAATTGTAATGAAAGACCTAAGTGGAAGGCAAACACCAGCTTAAAATAATTCTTTAAATGTAATTCTTGAGAAGTGACACATAATAGCTGTAAAGGGGATCTGTACTTCAGATCTTCACCCATGTAGAGGTGTGGAATAAAAGCATAGCTCTATGCATGCAAGAGTTTGCAGGACAGATGCGCACAAATATTTCAGATATTTCACTATTTTTAAATCACAAAGATAGTAAATATGTACTATTTTTTTTTTTCCCCAGGAAATTAGACATTTTTACAATAAAAGGAGTCTGGCTGAAAGTAAACCCAGAGCTTAATGTGGATTTCTTGTGCTATTTCCAGGGAGGATTCACTGTGTTCTCAAATGTATAAATATTGTTTGGGGCTTGTTTTAGGTTTTCATTTTGTTTTTGGTTGCTTGTTTGGGTTTTTTTTACTCAGAGGCTTGCCAAATGAACCGAACCTTACAAACATAATTAGCCAGGGGCTGAACATTTAATCTTAACTTCTGAGTCTTCATTAAGTCTTAATTTAAACCTTAGGAGGGAAGTGCACAACAATTCCCCACTTGCAGGGATGGATGCAATTTGTGACAGGTTTTTATGGCAGAAGAGGGAAACCATTCAAACAAGGAAAGCTCAGAAAAACTGTACTGAAGCTGGTAGGTGGTAAAGTGGTTGTATCATGGCTAGAAGGACTCAAGTCACCTCTTTGCATGATCAAAGCAGGCTGATTGGGAAATTAAGATGGTGGTATGGGAGGGCTGGAGGGCTTGGTGTGTTGAAAGGCAAGGGCTTTCCCTTCCTGTGAGGGTCACTCCAAATCAGGATGAGGTGTTTTGGGGTAGTTTGTTTTTTTCTGTGGGTGTTCTTCCAACAACAGTTACTTTAACCTGAAAAAAAAAAAAAAAAAAAAAAAAAGAAAAAGAAAAAAAAAGAAAGTGAAAATTGCTGAATTTGGATAATTTTTAGTGTCTCCCTTGAGATAAACTGCTACTGTGTAAGTTGAGATAAATTTCCGAAGTAGAGATGGTATGGAGGGAGAAAAGTTAGTTGAAACAGGACCTTGTATTTTCTTCTGCAAGCACTTCTATGAGCTGGGATGTTGTCAAGAAATGTGAAGGGGCTCTGACTTCTCCTATGCCTTGCCTTCTCCTTTTTCAGTGATGAGACATCAAGCAACATCTCTCTGAGGAATGTGCCAGACCCTCTGCACCCGGAATAAGGCCCCAGAAAAGCAGCAGAATTAATCCCTGTGATCATTTATGCTAAATTCATTCTCCTGTTTGGTGTTGTCAGGATGGTGGGAGCTTTATCATAACTTTAAGTGGTGCCCTATTTATTTTTTTTTCTTTGTTTTTTCCTGACTGCCAAATATGCAGAGAAGCAGTAACAGAAGTTAAAAATAAATGTGCAAATGAATATGAAAAATGAAGAAAAAGATTTATATAGTACCTAGTACTTGATTAAACTTTATTTTTCTAGTGTATGCTCTTAAAAAAACAAACATGAAGCAAAGAAAAAGCAGGGCAAGAAGAGAGCATTCACCTCGCAAATGGCTGGATTCCAGGAAAAAAAGGAAAGAAAAAAAAAGAAAAGGCAAAAAAGGGAAAATTTGGGTGGCAATTTGCACGCCTGCCTCAGACGAGGTGATGCACTGGCCTGTTGCCTGCTCCTGGGCTGCCAGCGGAAGTTTTGCCCTTGCCTTGGCAGCAGTGCCCTGAAATTCTGCTCGGCTTTGTGCTGCGGCTCCCGGTGGGCTGTGGCCCCAGGGGGGCCTGCCATGTGAAAGCACCCGCACGTGAGCTGCCTGCCAAGCAGTGCCCGGAGCCCCAGGTACCACCTCAGCATCGGTCAGCACAGTCCCATCGCTTCTGCTTTAGCCACATTGACGAGGACAAACGATTTCAACTGCCAAATTTATAATGAGCCAGGTTTTAAATCCTCTTTAGGGCAGTTTGCTGCGTTATAGAGTGATTCTACTCACAGGGGCAGCGTCGTGACTCTTACAACTACACAGAAAATTAAGAATTAATAGAACTATTTAACATAGGAACAACAACCCAAAAGGATCCAACAGGTGCAGTCATTCCTACAAATAAACTCGGTATCAGCCTGTGCTCAGTAGCTTATAAGCAAATGTTCTGGTCCCCTGGAAGCAACCAAACATCTCATCCTGAGCACATTAACAACCAAGCTTGAAACAACAGTGATTTTTGCAAGCCGATTTCGATAATTCAGTTCTATTTGTAAGGTATTTGGAGCTAATAAAGCTATTGTGGTCTGGGGAGTGCCCTTCTCCTTGAGCACAAAGGGAAACTCTTCTTGGTGGGATTGCTATAGTAACAATTAATTATTGGACAAATGGGACCATCCAGCAAATTCTGCGAGACTGGGGATGTGTGCTGGTAACACAGTGGCATTGATTTCCTCTATTTTGCTATAAATAGAGCTTGCATTGCCTATAGAAATGTAAAGAGGCAGGTGAGCTGGTGTGTCTATTATTCATAGACATGTTCTCTGCTGTAGAACTGAATTTTTCATAGGAAAACTTTTGTACAAAAAAAAAAGGGCATCAGAAACTGCTTCACAAATAATCGTGACCGGGAGATTCAGAAGTGCTTTGGGGAACAGGTGGCTATCCTTTAGTCCCCCTTAAACTTTTCCATCTGCAACCCTGAATGTGTTGAAAGCGGTGGGGTGCTTTCACCCCAGCAAGAGAAATCCCAACCCCATTATTGTCAGTGTAAAGCACCAGGCTTGCAAAACAATGAACTGCAGCTTGTATCTTCTTTAGTCAGCTTGCAAAACTGAGCCCCCCGTGAGCAAACACAATTGTTATTAGTGTGTTGATATGCTTGCATCATATGGCTTGAGAAGTGGTGTATCAGGACTGGACTGAAGTATGATTCACCAACTACAAGAAGAAGCTCTTTTGGTATCAAGCAGGTGACCTCTGTATTGTCTTTACTGCATTCTGTTCAGTGACAGTTTGGAAGAGGCTCTTGTAAAAGGAGGGAGGACACGAAACATGGCAGGAAATCATTGAGCTGTGAGGAGCAAGCTACAGATGTGAGACCCACCACCATGCTTGTGAATAAGGTAGGGCAGAGGTAGGAAAGAAGGGTAAGTGAGAGAGATCTAGTCAACGGGATGTCATACAAGTCCAGCAGGAGGAAAACACAAACACATGCACCTTTTTGCATGTGGATAAGGGGGAAAGAAAAGAAAAAAAAAAAAAAAAAAAAGCTGCATCTTTTACTGGGCTGAGAATCAAAGTGCTTTAAGAGAAAGAGCTGTGAAATATAAGTGAGGCTCATGGAAAGGCAGGTTACCAAGGAGATGGATATATACAGGAGGACCATAAAAAAATATTTTAAAACCCTGAACAAAACAATATGATGCCCTAATTCAGAGAGGACCTCATAGACCTGGTTTAGGTCTCCTTAAACTGAGAGTGTACTTAAATATTTTTGCTGTGAATGAGACATAAACACCTCTAAAAACCAAATGTGGTCTAAAATGTTTTTGTGAGATCAGTCCTTAATTCCAGAAAACACAGTTCTAAAGTCCGTGTTTTATTGGCTACCTGTTACTTCTGAAATTTTGTGTTTATTACATAGTTTTTCTACAATCTAATTGGCTGGCCTCTTTCAGGTTCCCAGAATACATTCTTTGTGCTCCAGGGGAATTTTTGTTAGTCCCCAAACAATAATTCTGAAAAAAAGAAAGAAAAAAAAAAGACAAACTAGTGCATTGCACCACCCTACAATGGTCCCACTGTTGATGCTGGATTGACTGGCCCTGGTGAATGGCTGAGCTCACATTTCTCAGCCCACTTGGAGCTCTGTTCTGCTCTGCCACTGGGGTTATGATATCATCTCTGAAGTCTTGCAAACACAGCTGAGCTCCACACTGCTCACATTGTAGGTCCCACTTCTCTAAATGGGGAGCTGGGGGTCTCAGCCAAGTGGCTGACCATCTTCTCTGCAGGAGATGGAGAACGTGGGGATGCCTCTGTGCCACTCCTCCCCAGATGTTCACCACTGTTACCCACAAGCATGATGCACTTCCAAAACACTGTTCCTGTGGGGGGAGGGTGTGTATAGATCCTGTATTTATTGTCCTGCTTGCCCATGTGTGAAGGGAAAAGCCTGCACCTGTGAAAAAATCCTTCATAATTAGCTGTCTTGTTATCAGTTTGAAGGGGGGCTGGATGGCATTTCCAAGGGCCCCAGCTGTCTGGAGGTAAGAAGCCATCTTCTTCTTGCACAAGCCTTCTTGCACAGGTTTTGGCTGCTCATCACACTCAAGTAAGGCTGGGCTAGTAAACAAGGGGGTACCTGACTGAGTATTTCTCTCATGCCATGTGCATCTATTTGTTTCAGGGCTGCTTGCCACTCTTTGCTGACCCACTCCCTGCAGAGATGCTCACTTCCAGCTTCATGTGCCCTAGCACGTGTTGCCTAATGACCAGGGCTTCTCGTTCAGCACAGCTCACAAGGAGCATCTCTGTCACCACAGCTGACACACTCTTGCTTTGTTAAATGACACAAGATGCTGCTGTGCAAGGCACAAGTTCTCCCATGCTTTCAGCTAAACAATTTCTGACTGTGATGTATGTATCCCCTTTCAGCCCAGTGAGCAGGAGGAACCTGGAGTTTGTTCTACCTGCGTCAGTTTGGCTATCTCTCTCTCATTTGATAATGCAAGAAGCGGTGAAAATGAAGTCATGTGTTGACCTAATAGCTTATGTGTATGATTCAAAACTGTTCTGTCTGACATCTTTGGAGGTGCTTTACAGTCTCAAAGTGCCTGCTGAGATTTAGCCCAGCACAGCATTTTTTTTCTCTGCTATGTTGCAGCTTCTGCATCCCTCCTGCCTCTGCATTCAGGGTGTAAGCAAATCCAGGGGCTTGGAGAGTACATCTGTGGTTGCGGGATGCAGTATTTTCCTCAGATCAAATGCTCATCAGTGATTGGGAATACAACCAAAGAGCTGGGGGAGGAAAGGAGGCAATCATGCTTGATCCCACAGAAACCACAAACCCAATTTCATACAGATGGTAATTAGCCAGGCACTCATTTGGTTAGGGTGGCTGCACAACTTGGTAGAACGTGACCTTTTGTTGAGCTTGCGTTTAGATGTGGAGGTTAGATCTGAGGTTCTGCTAGTCCACAATGGCAAAAGGAAAGCACCAGCGATGAATTATCATCAGGAGAGGGGAACAGGGTGAAGCAGCCATCAAAACCAGCTCCGTGCACACCCAAGACCTGCTCCACATGGCATTGATCATACACTCAACCCCATACAATGCTGCTCAGCCTCCCTCTGAAAGCTACCAGGATGCTGTGGGATCCCTGGATCAGCAGCACTGATGCAGGCAAATGGTCCCGTGACCGTTCCTTTACACTGCTCTCTCCCAGGTATTTCACAACTAGATATAAAAATTCCTGACTTAGACGTTTGTGGCTGCACTCCCTGCAAGGGGACACAATAAAAGGCTGATTTATGCTCTGAATCACAAAAAGACTTTTATTGCTTCTATTTTTTTCTTTTTTTAATGTAACTGCCTTGCCCTTAAATGTCTAATCCCTTTCTATAAGTCCTGTGGAAGCAATAGAGCTCTCCATGGTTTAAAATGTTTTTCAAGAAGATCAAGATGTTCACCAGCTCCCCAGATCCCCACTTGCCCTGGCACGGGTGATCCTTCTCTTCTCAGAGAAGGAAGGAGGGCAGCAGCTGTCTCCTGACAGTGTGGTCCAGCATGCTCTCCCATCCCCCAGCTTTCTCAGCTTTTTGGAGGGTTATTCCGTCACTCAGAGTATTCCCTGTCCTTCTGTTTGTGTCTTGCCCTGCTGAGATGGTTATGGGAAGTGCTACTTCTTTGGGGGAGAAAAATAACCCCAACCAATCTGCTCTAGCCGGAATGGGGATTTAGGATTTTTGACTCTAGGCATACACAGTTAAAGATACTGCACAATTATTTCTTCTTCTTTTTTTTTTTTTTATTACCATTAGTCATTTATGGCCCCTTTTTAATTCAACCTCTCAAGAAAAATATTACTTCAGAAAAGAAAAAAGTAATTTCATGAACAATTAGCAAAAGCTACAACTGCACCATAAAAGAAAAATACTTGGGGGGAAAGAAATGCTTCAAATTGACTGGGGCATGCCAGTCGTCAGACAGATGGAAAGCCAGCTGAGATTCTGACGAAAGGGTGATGCTGGAGAGGGGTGATACAGGCAAGGGAAAGTACACAGCAGGGCACCACTGGGTTCATCATCAGGCCTTCTCTGTTCATTGCTGGCTTTATTAATGATTTGGAAGCAATGGGAAACATGTTAATTACATTGGAAAATGATACTACACTGGGAAGAGCTGAAACCAGAGATAAGAGCCAAAGAGCGAGCAGCCAGAGATGCAGGGAGGGAGGTATGCAGTTGAAAGAAGAGGGACAGGGGATACAACAGTGGGATTTTATTTGATTCAGGGTCTGAGGGCTATTCTATGTTTTTTCCCCCTGATAGAAGAGCACCGATAGTGTTTGTAGATGTGGAGGGGGCCCATGAGAGGTCAGAGAGGAGGGTTTGGTTTGAGGCAGGCACATATAGAGAGCCTCACACCACTGTCAGGAGAGGGATGGAGCCTTGCTGCAGTATTGGCCATGCAGGGGCCAGGCAGAACAGAACTGACTGGCTTGAAGGGGTGGCTGATTTCAGAAGTCCTGCCTGCCTCTAGATCATACACTGGAGCATAATCTACCATGTTTAAAAGCAAACTGTAGTACTGCGAAAGTTAACCCGTGGCTCTGCCTGCTGTGCAGCCAAACTGAAGAAAGGAAAAGAAACAAGAATTCTAAACCCAGACGAATTTAGAAACGGTGTTTGCCCCTCTGTGGGGCAAAACCAAGGGAGTGAGCTGCCACTGCCTGTCTAGGAGGAAACCCTCTGCCCACCGGATGCCACTGTTGCTCAACATTAAATCACGTGAAGAAAACACCTGTGGCAAAAGAATATCTGGTGCTTAAAGACACCCAGCGCGCCAGCCACCGAAACACTGCCCCTTTCATCAACGCTTTTGTGTCTATTTGATTGCGGAGTTAAGTCATTTTATGACTTGTCGTCCGGAGGTAGGCAAAGGTGGCAAAGCCAAGGACAAAGGATTGCATAAAATTTTACTTTTACTAAGCAGGCCCTGAAAAGCCCAACCAGAGTTTTATTGCCAGACTTCTCAGGCTGACAGTCTCCATTAACCATCGGCTAATACTGCAGAGTCAGAGCAAACCCAGTGTCACGGCCCTGTGCTGTTAGGAAGCGTCCTTCATCCCAGCAAAAGACCTCGAGGTGAGAATATTTTGCATGAAGAGCCACTGGCATAAGAGCCGAGACTCTCGGCTCTGCATTGCAGTCGGCATGGTGTGTGCTGTCCCTCCACGCCACAAATAAATCTACAATTTCTCAGCTGGGTGCCTTTGGAAGCCACACACTAATACGCTTATACGGGAAGAGAGACCAGACAAGGTTCAGATAAAGAGCTCATGTAATAAATAAACATGAGGTCAGTACGGGAACAGCAATAATTGCTTTGTATGACAAGATTTGCATAGCAAATATTTGTGATTAATGTACAGCCAACATTAGGTAAGGAGCCTTCACCACTGTTGCTCCATCTGCACCTTCCAATCTTGAAGGTATGGCAGCTCCAGCCAGAGCAATTAGTCACTGTTTACTGAAAGACAGCTAGAGCAAAATTTTTCTTCTTCAGTATTTGAGTGAGTTTTGTTCTGTCACATCCCATTGGATCCATTTCTGTGACAGAAAGGAATTAGGGTGGTTTGTTTTTTTTTCCTAGGGGTGGCAAGGGGGTATGATTAGTGCTGCTGCTAATCCTGCCGGCAAGGGCACAGGCTGACTCCTGGCCTCACCCAAGTGACGTTCTCATGGAAAACCCCGAGGAAGTCTCTAAAGACCCCACATGTCAGGACTCTGCTTCCCCATCGCCTTTTCCTCTTTCTGCCGCTGTGCTGCCTGGCGGAACCTTCACTTGGCCACCGCTGTCGGATGCTGAGCAGTGTCGGCGTGATGAGATGCAGCACCAAGGACAATAAAACCTCCTTCTTTACAGCCTCCTTTCTGCACAGCCCAGCTCATTCTAATCAGCTAAAACTTTTGGCTGTTTGGAGAAAGAGCTGTAATCTGACTTGAAATACCGGCTGGATTTGGGGAAATTTTTTTTAAAGACGAGTAAGCCTCCATTTTCACTGGAAAAGAGGCAGTTTGATGGGAAGGGCTGGGATTGATCCTCTGAGGTTGCATTATTTCCTGTGGGAAAACTCTTCCATCAGAGCCAGGTGGAGGGAAGATGCTCACTGCCATGCTCCTCCGCCAAATCTGCTTAAGGCTTCTGGGGAAAGCTGTTGGGGTTGCTGGGAAGAGGAGTGCTCCAGGCAGCATTGCACAGACCAGACAGAAAGTGGCAAGGAGAGCTCCTTCATCTTGAGGAGCTGCACAAGGGCTGGATCAGGGTGAGGAGGCAGCAAGAACTTATCTCAGAGCACACATTTCAGGGAAATAAAATGAAAAACTGAAGGTGTTTCTACGTTCTTCTCTCGTGCAGTTGCAGAGTTCAGTTCAGCTCTGACAGAGGCTCTGAGGATGCCAGTCAACCCATCAAATAACAAATGGCAGCTGCTGTCTCAGAGCCATGATGAGATGTTGAGATTTTCAGTCGCTGTCTTGCTGAGACAAGCCTTGCTGAGATGCCAGTCCCCTGGACGCGTCAGGGAGGATGTCTGCGTCACCATTTCACCCTGTGCAGGGTTAGGTGATAGCAAGGGGGATGCTGTGGCAGCTTGGCTGGTGCTTTCAGGAGCCCTGCACCTCAGCTGTCCCCTGCTAGGTGCACCTAGGAGGTGCCACCACCCTGGCAGGGACCATCGAGACGGCAGATACTTAATGTGCTGGTGGAAGATGTCACCACACCTCTGAGACCCACAGCTTTGCACGTGGTTTGGGAAAGGTGGCTGCTGCTCATCATCTGCTTCAGCACCAAGTCCACCCACCATATATTGACGAGTGAGCTCCAAGGTGCCACCACCCCGCCCTGTCACCCTCCCTTCCACCTGTTACATCCCTGCGTGTCTGCAGCCCCCAGATGTACCAGGCGCTGGCACCCCGGGGCTGAGAGCATAGCGCGGGGTGCTGCGCTCTCTGCACAGCATTTGTGGAGGCGCGGGGCTGCGAGCATCCCCCGAGGTGCGGAGCAGCACCCGGAGAGGAGGGTGATGGGCCACGGCCCCGTCCGGACCGGGCGGCGAGGGGAAGCCAACGCGAAGCAGCGACGAGCCCGCGAGGGCTTCGCGCAGCCCCCGCCGCTTTTCACGCTTCAGCTGCGGCTGCCGCCGCCGCCGAGATCGGCCAGGCCCGGGCTTCACCCAGCCGCTGCCGCCGCCGTTTGCGGGGAGCTCCCCTTCCCCGGACGACTGCGGGGGGGTGTCCCTGCGCCCCACACCCCGGTCCCCCCGGGGCACGAACCCTCGCCTCGCGCCGGCTGCGCGTGCACTGCCGCGGGACGGCGGGAGGAGGGAAAAGTTTCCGCGCGCTCGGCTGCGCAGGTGCGGGG
>WTSP01015802.1:0-22230 GCA_025331215.1 Actenoides lindsayi | reverse complement strand
GCCGCTCCCCTCCCCCCCCGCCTTCGACAGAAGGTGCTCCACGCCGCCCCTCCACGAAAGGAGGGGTCCCCCCCCCCCCCCCCCCCCCAAAAAAAAAAAAACCAAACAACCCCATCTACAGAGCTGCCTTATTATTTGCCTCAAAATTGTCCTTTATGGCAACACCATTGATGACGAGGCCACTGCTTACCATGTTGACTTACAAAACCTCTTCAGAGCACACACATCCCCTCTCTTGCTTTATCCCCGGAGTGAGGACAGCCTTTTCATGAAGTTCATAGCCTAGTGGGGATATAGTCCTTGGCTGGAGCTTCTGGGGGCTTTGACACAGCAAATAACAAAGGGGTGATCACCAGTATCACCCAACAGAGCTTTCTTTGGAAACCAATGGCAAAGTTGCAACACACTATCAAAGCATCTCAGCCACAGACTCTCCTGCAACGAGGGCTCAGAAATCTCTTGCAAAGAGACCACAAAAGAAACTTGGAAGAACTGGGACACCTAGGCACTGTGTGAGGCAAATCCCAGTTTATGCTCCATTTGAAACAGACTCTTTCAAGGGGTGCGGGGCTTTTGCTTGGAAATATGCCAAGCGAGGACCTTGGCCTGTATCCATCGACCTCTGATGACAGAGATTAGATAACAAGTGAGTGGAAGTGCTTTCAGCAGTGGGGCTGTGTGCTGAGAGACATAATAAAGAGCATGTATCATAGCAATACTCAGCATATGAAATTATCTGGAGAGATTACCTAGTGAGAAAAAAAGGCTTTCATATGCCCCTGTTTGTTACGCTAGTTTTCCCAACTTTCCTGGAGTCAAGAAGACTTTCCAGCTCTCTCCTGCTCTGAAAAATGCTACAGCCTCTGCAGACTCCTGAAGAAACTTGCAGTTCTTTCTTTATGCTTGCTTCACTTCTAAACACTCTTTATTCCCTCCTCTTCAGTGCTTTTCACATCACGGTTTGACAAGAAGCATGTGATAAAATAGGATGCAGAAGCTAGGGCACAGGAGAGGCAGGCAGGCAGGTGTAGAGCGGGCACATCTATGGGCATGGGAAAAGGATAAATAAACCCCAAACCCGTAAGGAAGCTTCTAAATGCAAAGGATCACAGTAGCCCATCTAGACGTGCACCAGGCAAGGGGTCACGGACAAGATTTGCTTTTTAGTTTTCTTTTGGTACTGTTATACGACACAGCCCACAAAATTCGTGCAAGAGCCAACATTTTGAGGGACAGCCGTGCTGTCAGCCTGTGCTTCCCAAAACACTTTGGGCCTTTCTGGGGCAATGGAAGTAACTCAGGAATCACTGCTGCTTAATACCTCAGTGAAGCTTGCAGACAAGGAAATCGTGCTTTATTTGTGAGAAATAGGCACCCAAGGCAGGGTTCGCTTCAGACAGACACAATTCCCTACGCAAAATACAAAGCTGTGCAAAATGTGAGAGGATTGTTTCATTAGCTAAAGCTTTTTATCAGCTACAGGTAAAGGAAACACCACAGTGCTTGTATTAACTCACACAGAGGTTTTGTTGGCCTTCTGACCAAGGCTGCCTGGTTTCACATGCCTTTCTTCTAACTGAACACAAGTATGATGACACCTTGGGGTTTAGGATTATTTCTAGTTGTATAACTTCGCACCTTGCTGTGTCTTAATGTCTCTCTTCCAACCTTTGCCAAGGTCAAAGATGCACGTGAACCTCTGCCCATGAGAAAGACCATCACAGGTGGCTCATAGAGAAGTAGAAACCACCATCTCCTCTGTGCCTGCTGGTGCCACGGGCTGTAGGGTCTGCTACAAGCCAGACATCATCCAAGCCACAGGCACCTGCCAGAGTCCAAAGCTATTTTCTGCTTGCTGCGTGTGTTCTTCACCCTGTGCAGGCAGAGGCAGCTACCACGAGGAATGGCTCTTCCCTGTGCGAAGCTTTACACAGCCCTGGAAAGATCACAGCTGCCTTTGTGGAACGGCTGATCTGCACAGGAATCCCAGTAATCAAATCACAGCGGTGGCTTCAATGCTATTCCCCCACCACTGAACCAAAGGCCACCGGGCAAGGATTACCTAGGACGATTTAATTATGTGTGAAAACAGCTGCAAAGCTTTATGGGGTTTTAGGGTTGTTGTTCTTTGGATAGGAGGGAGGGAAAGGAGAAGGAATGAGACATGGAGCGAGCTGGCTGGGGGTGACCTGTGCTGGCAAGCAATCACACTGTCATACACAGGACCAAAACATTAAGGATTGATATATACAAAGCTGCCTTTTCTCAAAGGCTTTGCTTTTCATGACTTGTCACTTGGAACGGGGTCAGTGTGACCCACTGTGTCTCCCACACTCCTAGTGCCACGAGAAATGACTGCTCATTTCCTGCACCCACCTTCTTTAGCAAACAAAAGGCTACTTTCCCACTATTTACCTAGGCTTCCCTGTTGGAAGAGCATGGTGGCCTAAGGGAAAGTGAGGTGTATTCTTGCTGATACTAGTTGAAATCTCGCTCACATTTAATTTGAAGAGAGTTTTATTACTGCCTTAGAAGGAGTGTCACCCATGAGAATACAATGTCTAGAGAATAGAAGGTAACAAAGTCCACGGAAAAACCATACATTATCTTTTAAACCGCCTTGTCTGAGATACTTTGCCCTCCTTGATTCCATTAAAAGGTCTCCATGCCTTGCAAAATATCTGTAGAGGAAAACAAACCACCACAGAGAATACTTCACTTGGTATTAACTTTCATAAGGCACGATGAGAGCTGGTTGATTTAAGAACTCCACCAAACATGTCTCACACAGGAATTACAATGCATGTGGTATTTGTTTGTTTTTGTTTTGATTTCTATTTTATTTCTGGATTCTACTTTGCTTCGTAAGTTATTTTTCTTGCATGACAAGTAATATCCAATTATTCATTCACTGCCTTTTTTGTTTTGTTTTAAGTTGACATTTTCCCCAAGCTTAAGACCACAAGATGCTTACTAGTGTGGTTCTCCCAGCTTCAGCGAGGTCTCCCGTTCTGCTGGCTTTTAAAAGTCAGTACATACAAACCTAACACACACGACCAAGGCACACAGTTAGTGACATGAGCCAGAATTCCCCCTCCGCATGCCTGCGGGCATTTTCTCTATCTATGCACAATGGTGTTTCCAACCTGGAAACAATGCACTCAAGGAAAAAATACGGGGTTTTGTGATGGGATTTCCAAAGGAGCTTGAAGGACTTTGGCATCCCCAGACTATAAAAAAAAAATAATCCAGAGAACAGAATGCTTAACATCTCCAGTCTCCTTTGAATTGCCAGCCTTACTGAACCGAGAATAAAGAAAGCCTGGCCCATAAGCAGGAATCCACTAATTAAAGAGAAATGGGGCTTATTTGTCTTGGTTTCTGAAGTCACAGTTCTCCACTTCTGAAAACACAAGTTTCTCACCAGTTCTTTTCCGCCCTAGGGCTGTGACCTAAGCAGTTTAAATGATACACAGATTTTGGTCAAAATCTGCTCCTTATTTACTGGACTTCAAATGTGCAAGTAATTACTGAATGGGCCTCGTTTATTGAATAAAAGTATTTAGGCATTATGTTTACAAAGGCCTCGAAACATTAAAATCTAGCGAAAAACAATTATTTTTACAGAATACATCTGCAAGCAATATGAAGTCATTTTGTTTTTGTAAATTTCCCCGTAATAGACTTATTGTTGATGTGGAAAATGTTCACATTGCAGCAGTGAATTATTTTGAACTGCCAAACTTAATAACGGAGAAATTATTGCAAATAATATCACAACCCTTCAGGAATAAAAAATAAAAATAAGCTAAAAAAACCCCCCAGAAAAGCCAAAATACCAGTGGTTTTCTGACTAGTCAATCCTCTTCAGATTGGCAGACCTCTTCAGACTAATCAGGAAGAGTTAGACAAATAGTTACTATATTACCGAGGCTGTCAAATAAATCAGAATCTGGCCAGCAACTGTTGGTGAGCCCTGCAGCCTGCCTGGCTGCTGTGCCTGCAAAAGCCAGGCACTTCCAGCAGCCCCACTACGTGTGTGTTTGTCTGCAGAGCAACGTGTCGGCTCCAGGCCTCTAAACAAAACTTCTTCCAAATTCGGGCCAGCATTTTTCTTGGCTTCCCCAGGTTTTGTTGTGGAACATAGCTGAGAGAAGAAATGTTTTCTAACCAATTAACTCAAGTCACTGCTGTTATTTTTAATGGAGAGCTCTGAAGCTCAGCTCACAAAGGGTAATGAGAAAATAATGTTTTAAACAACATCATCAGAGGAATTAGGCCACAGACTTGAACCGCGTTCTCGCCGCAGAGTTATTTTGCCCCCCGAACGTTTGCTCTTTACAGTGGCACGATGAATGGGAATTTTGCCTGAGGTACAAGCCTGAGACACGGCCACAACTGAAGGTCACAGAACAGCCAGTTTCCACCGTCAGCCACAAGAACTGGTTGCCTGTGCTGCTGCACCCTCGACTCCAAACACGCTCCCAACGCTGGGAGGATTTGTATGTTTGGGAATGAGTGAAAACTGAGGTCTCATTTTCGCAGGGCACCAGGGCACATTTACTGCTGTCCCACAGCACTTCAGAATGCATTTGAACTCATGCAGAGGAGAGTTGGGTACATAATTAGACTTTAGCATTATTCAGTCACTCTGCTGAATAGGGGGAAGAAGAGTGCTGCTGGAGAGGCAAGCGACAACATCACCTTCTGCACCTCCATTCAATCGGTTTTGCGCTGTTTCTCTGAATCGAGCGGTATGGATTTGAAAGGCAACCACAGGGCCGAGAGAAGGCAAAAAGGAGATGGGGCAGAGAGGGAGGAAGAAAGTTTGAAACGAACATCCAGAAAGGGTCTAATGAACATGAGGGCTTACAGTTCTGTTTGAAATGCTTTCAAGCGCAGCACTTTCAGAGAATATATTCACCAAATGAACAGCCAAGAGTTGTAGCTGCCTCCTTTGCATCCACGGCAATGCAAACTGGCAGCGCTGACAAATCAATTCCACACCAGTGATGTTACTGACTGGCTAAGGAGATGGGATACGATAACTTCTGAAGGTAATAAGATGGCTTCAAACCATGCCTTTTTTGCACTGGACCCCATTAAAAGCAAGCAGCGCAGATGGACTTGCACCTGTTTCCAGATGGAAGGGGTAGCTAGTGAAGTGCTATTCTTAATATGAATTAACTTTTAATATAGATCTGCTTTAGTTTTAATCGACTTTACAGTGCTACTAAAAATAACTGCTCATCTGGCTGGCAGGCAAAGCTTCTCCTCTTCCCCACGTCTCAGTGTGGACAGGGAACACTGCAAGCACCTCGGTGCAAGTGGCATCAGCCCTTTTCTCACCCAGAGTAGTTTTCTACTCCCTCTGCCACTTTTTCCTTCATGGGGCCAACAGTGAACAACTGTCCACAGCCGGTAGCAAAGCTGGGCTTTGTCCCCTATAAGTAATTTATTTTGTGCAAAATCCACCCCCATAAATTCAGCTAGCTGTAGTCTGTGTTGTCACTCCCACACGCGTGTATGAAATGAACACACCATCACACAGTAAACTCCCCAGCTCCCCTAGAGCAGCCCTCACGCCTGTGCCTGCATCGCTGCCAGCACCACGTAACCCGCTCCTCGAGGGAGCGGCTGGCTCGGAGAGAGGATGCCAAAAGTGCTCCTTGTTTCTCATCCCAGTACGTGACTGGGGCTGACCTGGGTGGAGGGCTGCGGGGGGCACAGGGCAGCCTGTACAACTACCAGTGGTAGCCCTGCTGTGGCACATGGGCTGAGATGTCTGAAGGTACCTTCTTCAACCTCTGCTGGTGCAGGTTCCTGCTGCTCCTGTCTGTGCTGGGATGGGCATGTGCCTGTGCCTTGTTCTGGGGACAGGCACTGTGAAGGGCAACTGCTATCCCTCTCTTGTATGCAGCCTGTTTGCCATTTGCTTCCATCTCTGCGTTAGATTTAGTTTGCTTTTTAAGTGAAAACAAATTTACTCATCCATTTAAGGCAACTTGCCCTTCCATCTGGTTTATACTGAACACCACCAACTATTGTCCTGCCATCAGTCAACTTCTGAATGTTTGAGCTGTTGATGATGATGTATGAAACAGAAACAAAGCCAGAGTTGCAAAGACTTCAAAAGGCTGAGGATAACTAAGAACAAAGGTACTGAGGGAGGTGGCAGAAGTGCTCACCAATCATTTACTACCAGTCCTGGTTAACCAGGGAGATCCCAGTCGATTGAAAGTTAGCAAGTGTGATGCTCACCTACAAGGAGAGCTGGAAGAAGGAGCTGGAGACTACAGAGGTTACGGAGCCATCATGTGGAACATACAAGACAAGCAGGTGATCAGGCCCAGTCAACATGGGTTTATGAAAGGCAGGTCCTGCTTGATTAACCTGATCTCCTTCTACAACAAGATGGCCTTATCTCTCTTTAAAACTACCTGAAAGGAGGTTGTAATGATGTGGGTCTCAGTCTCTTCTCCCAAGTAACAAGAGACGGGGTAAGAGGAAATGGCCTAGGGAAAGAGGAAAGCTGCACTAAGGGAGGTTTAGATTGGGACATTAGGAAAAATTTCTTCCCTGAAAGGGTTAAGCATTGGAACAGACTGCCCAGGGAAGTGGTTGAATCACCAGCCCTGGAGGTATTCCAAAGATGTGTAGATGTGGTGCTAAGGAACATGGTTTAGTGGTGAAGTTGGCAGTGCTGGGTTAAGGGTTGGACTTGATCTTAAAGGTCTTTTCCAACCTAAGAAATTCTATGATGCTGTGCTTGTTTTGACTAAACACAGACAGGTACACCAAAAAGCTGTCGCTTCTTTCAACCTCGCTCTCCCCCTCCGGAGACACCTTTTCATTTGTTGTAGTTACACAAATGATCTCTGTGTGTTAAGAGTTTAAAGGAAATGGCCATCCAAAAGACTTCTTGACACTCCACCACCTTTAAAGACATTTCTCTGATGAAGTTATGAAAACAGGCTCTAATGCATCAGAAAGAGTAAGACGTTCAGTGTAATACACAAAGCTTTAGGACTTCTTAACAAAGCAAAATCAAAACATAGCCAAGTTCAGCTAAAGGTAATTCTTTTTTCAGGAGTCATCTATCACCGGCAGTGATGGTCAGGGTGTAGAAGGCAAGCAGCCAAGGGTTGCTTTTGGCTGAGACTGCACAGTCTGCCACCCAGACTTGCACGGAGAGGGGTTAGAGCACCGAGCTGAACAAGATGACCAGGAATTTGTGTCCCACAACACTCACTGCCAGACTGCAGATAAGCTGCGTTTTCTCCAAGCCTCAGTTTCTTCAGTGGAGAACACTAATAATGATGTTCGTTCAGTTTCCTAACAGATTTTGGATAAAATATGCTCGCAAATAATTTGTGTGTGTTATTTGCACTCCAGGAATGACCACGAAATGCCAGGTCATCTCCTCCATGGAAGGACATACCCTCTGTCTTACAGATCCTAAAATGTCATGTTTGCAGACTACTGCTAAAGGCACACCGTCCTGTGAATAACATTTGGTAGGCTTTGTGGGGAAGGACCACAGATTCCTCCTTGTTGGCAGCCTATCCAGTGGAGCAAACCACCGAGCAGAGATTGCCGGTTTCCAGCCCCAGGGTCAGCGGCACAGGCAAAGCAGAGGAGGTGCAAGTGATGCCGTCAGACAGAAACTGAGATGCAAAAAGGTAGCGTGGTGAAGAATCTTGAGAACTAGGACAAGAAACTCACAGTTCACAAAAATAGAGGACTAAAAATACAAGAATGGGAGGGACACCTTTTTGGTGTGAGGTACGATGTCTTTCTACGGGCAAAAGCTCAATAACCACGATACAATAAATTCCACTTTCTTCAAGTTCACCTTCTGTGGGTAGGGTGAGGTTATCTAAAGATTTAACGTGGGGAAGTGTGACTGCAGTCACTCAGTAACCGGGATCTTAGTGACACGTGTAACACACACTGGTCACTTCAGCCACCTTCGTGGTAATTAATTAAAAGAACAGACACTTAAAATCCTTGTTGGTTATCAAAGGTTACTCTGCAGCTTTATCCTCACGATAGCCTTAATTCAGTTTATATATGAATGGGATCCCTTTCAATTTTAGGCTCAGGTTCTTTTATATTTATAATATCCAGGATAGCTACACATGCTTGATTACCTTTAAAACACTTATCACGATTCCATTTAAAAATAAATGAATCCCATTTAAAAGTGACTTGTCCCCATCTTCCAGTATTTATGGACAAGGACATATGGGACTGATTTCTCTCATTATTAAGCAGCATATCTGAGGCTTAAATCATTTAAATTATTCACTGACAGCAATTGGGCTACTCATACAAACTCCAACTTACATAAGGAGTTCCAGTGATAGGACCAGTCAACGGGATGAAGACAGACGAACAGATTTTGGGATGCACTGAGCATCCACAGGTCCTGCCAACTGATCAGGGTGAGGGGAGTACTTTTGAAAATCAGGCCCCATCTGCACTAATAAATATAATTTAACTGGGACTTTCAACATGGTTATTCTGAATAACATTTTCTTCCAAGGTTACTGTGCCTGAGGTTCTGAGTGGTGAGCACTAGTAGCTGAAGGAATGTGACTGTGCACTGATGACCGGAACAAAATCCACACCTGCTGCAAGAGGCTTCTGGAGCACTGAATTATGTGGGACTTTCCTTTTGGTGGGGGTTCGGGGTGCTTCTGGCAGTGGACATCTCTGCAGAACCTGAGCTATGAAAGCTATCATGAAGAACAAAGCTGACTCTAAGCAAATGAAGAAAAACATCTCCAAGCAGCAGAAACCACCCATCTCCAGGATGAATACTACTGTTCCAGCAACACTGAAACCTGAGACAGAGGATAGATAAAGCAGCTGCACTGCTGAGCTTGGACTGTAATAGTCCAAATGACAAAGGCTGTAAACATTTAAAACTCTGCTATAAAGTGACTTTCCATCCTATCACAGACTACTCTGCTCTCTGAGCACCTCACTGGTGGAAGATCTTCAGCTGTTAGTATGTTTTCCATCAGTGGAGTCAGTGTGAGAGAACAGGAATCGCCCTTCATGGAAAAAAAGAGCTATTCTTTGCAACATTTTATTTTTAATTAAAAAGATCTGTTTCTTGCTCTCTTCAGAATAAGCCCAAGGAACATTTGTAATCATTTGCAGGTCACATTAGATTGTACGTATTGCAGCTGATTTCACAGTTATGTGGGCAAATGATTATTTTTCTGCACAGCTAAATGATTCTCCAGGTAAGAGCAGACAGTAAGCATCACCAGCATCTGGTGGTTAGGAAAACAGAGTCTAGCTCTCAGAAGAAGAAACTTTCCCATTTCAGCCAGATCTCTCTTCCCTGCCCAGCCCCAGCTCTGAGCCTCGGCATGTACCGGACTTTGCCCCTATATGTGATCTCGATGGTAAAGATTTTGGTTTGCTTCTTTTTCCCCTAAGAAAGGCAAAAAGGTTACTAAGTCTTCAAACTCTCAGTTCTTAAGGCTGTTAATATTTCACATTGCCAGCAGGGAAAGGAATTAAAACTGCCAGTAGCTATCCAGATAGATTTTAAAACCCCCTTCCCTCCCCCTTCTCTCTGCCTCCCTCAGCTTCAGAGGATATTTTCCCCGCAAATTGGTTTTAAATTAAGGAAGGTGATGAAGGCAATGTGCCGTCTCAGCATTTTCCCAGGTGCACTTAATCTAATTTCATTAAGGAGATCAGGACAGATGATCGCTACAGTCGAAACATTAAGTCTGTCCATTTTTGTATAAAAAAACCATTAAGTTTGTCAAAGTGTCGGCGGGTGGGCTGTTTATTATTGGAGACGAAGGTGTGCTTTGCTTCCCCAATAAACTGTCAGGAGTAGTAAACCAAAATTAAGTCAGCTGCTGCCAAAGATTTAGGCAAAGATCCCCAATGAATTTTGACAGAGGTGTGGGAAGGGAGAAGGAAATAGAAGCTGTGAGTCGGTCTGTGCGCTGGGGAAACCAAGCCTTTCGTGGGTGTCGGAGGGATTTCCATCTGACCCGTCAAGCAGTGGAAAGCTGGGCACCAGTGGATATGACCAAGCAGAACTGCTGATGTTTGTGACACTCTGGACACAGTGCTGACGGGAGCCGTGCAACGGTGTGCACCACAGACCCAAAGTGCAGAGTGTGCCTTTGCTCTAACCTGCGCTCATCCTGCCGAGACTCAGTGCCTTGCCTGCTGCAGACGAGAACTCACCAAAGCCTCCTTCAAGCCACTGCTCTGTTTTGAACTTACACACAGCTCTGACCAAAATGTAAAATCACATCCCTCAGATAATCGTACAAAATTGGAGAAAAGCCATCAACAGGCGGAAACTATGGAAGACTATTCAAAAGTCAAGAAAGAAATCAAATGAAGCTTTCAGGTTGAGTTATCAGGCACTACAAAACCAAACGTGAGCCATTGGCTCGGGAGAAGACCTTACATCTCAAGAAAAATCCAGCTGGGTAGAACTTGGTATTAAAGACCATCAAGAAATGTTAAAAAGCATAAATACTAACTGGAATTACACAATCTTTACAGTACATACAGGGAAATTAACAATTGCTAGTACAGAACCAGAAGTAACATTCTAGCTGGAGCTTTGTGATGAGGGAAAACTACCACGTTTGCAGGTACGTGTGCTATGTACTGAGCTGAGCACCAAGGGTGGGCAGAGCAGAGGAAGGTACATTTTCCCATCCCAGGTGCAGCAAGGGGAGGAACAGAGCCTGCTCTGATGGCAGAGGCTTCTGCAGCACTGCAGGGATTAGGAGGGAGTGGGAGAGGTGGGAGGAAGCCAGCCTACACCATGAGAAATGACTGACTGACCCCTGGGTAGATGCAGAGCTGAAGGCTCAGAAGTGAATGAAAGACAACGACATTTCCTTGCTGCTGGGAAGAGCCAGAGTGTCTGTACTGGTGTGTCTGTGCTGAAACCAACACCAGAACTAAGGCACGACCCTGCAGGGAGCAGTGAGGCTTATTTACAAACACTTTAATCTCTCTTGCTTTGAGTTTTCTGTTTGAAAAGCACCTCCCTGGGGTTTGTGTCTGCAGAGAGCTGGGACTGTAGCTCTTCGGGACTCCTGCCCCAGAGGGTGCAGAGCAAAGGCTGGGCAGCACTACCTGAAACATCTCCCCCAACTCAGGGTGGCATGGCAAGACCCTTACTGATTTTGCAGACAAAAGCAGTGGCTGACAAGCAGCTGATAAGTGAAAACAGCAGCTGACAAGCGTTAGGAGATCCACCTAGGCAAAAGAATACCCATTTCAATCATAATGCTTTAGGTAAGGGTGAATCCCCAGGCAAGGTCGGGCAGAACACTACTTCTGGTCTTCACTACTTATCCAAATGTTCTTCCTGCCTCTTACATATCTGAAAAACTCCTGCACTAAAACCTAGTTTGGATTTTATTGCAAAGTGGACCCAGAAGTAAGAACCACTGGAAAGGTACAAACCCTAAAGCTGACTCTTGGGCCGTTCTTGAGGAGCATCCTTTACACTTGCAGAGGACACAGTGCTTCTGTATCACTTAACCTGGCAAACCAATTTGGGAAGACAGTAACGAGGAGCTCTGCAAACCAAACAAGGGCCTGCAACTGCAGTTCTTGGAGTATGCATCCTCCAAACTCCTCACCTTCTTGGCATCTTTATGGTTAATTAAATCACTCAGTTTAATTAATCAAATTGCCTAACTCAATTGCCAATTCCTATCACCTGCCCGCTACGCTGTGTTCTATCTGATCACCTTCCAAGGAGTTACTGCCATTGCACAGGTAGCCCTTTAGATCTATGGCTCTGTTACAATGGTGTTTCTTGATGTGGGCAGACAGCTGTATGAGACTGCTCTCTTCCCTGCTGCCTCAGATCTTAAAAGTTTCTTCACAAGGTCCCTGGTAAGATAAGAAAATGCTCAGAGATGGGGGACTGGAACAGGGAGATGTTAACAGGGAAAGCACAGAGCTAGGGACATGCTGACTGCCAGCAACAGAACTGGTATTATCCTGTCTTGCCCAAGAGCTCTCCATAAGATCTCTCCAGTCCTTTTATGTGAGTTAATGATGGATTTTTGTCAGCAAACTAGAAGGCTCTTCTAATTGTTTGCTCTGAATATTTTCCCTACATTTTCAAGAATGAATATGGACACCCCAGACCATGATGACTCAGCTTATTATAGATACAGACTAATGTACTTAAAATTTGTGGTTTTTTCTGGATAAAATAAAAACACAAAATCTCAGTAGGAGGGGAGAACATTGGTGCTGAAGCTCGGAGTCTTGTTTAACTTTTTCAGTCGCACTCTTGCCTTGCTTCAATACAAATGCCAAGAAGGGCCATTATTACTAAAACTTTTGACTGGAGTTGTAGACCCTCTTGTTGGGAAGGACAACTTGGAAGGCTCCTTTCCCTGTGGCAGGGCTTACAGGGTCTAACTTGACTGCCCCCAGTCTCAGTGGAAACCTTTCTGTCTGCTGTGCGTGCAGTGTGTGGAATGACAGAAGCCAAGGGCATACCAAGGCTCACCAAGTCTGGCATTTCCCAAAGAGCAACTGAGTGAGCTGGATATGCAGTGGGCTTGCAGGATGACATTTTGCTGGTAAATATGCTCAGGGAGAATGATGAAATAAAATAAATTCACTGAGTGGTGAATTTTTGTCTTCCTGTACTGGCAACATTACCTTGCCTGTTTATAGCACTCAAATCTTTCAAGGGCTACAAGGTTATTTTAAATTCAATATTTTTGTATTGTTGAAAAAGCAGATCTGTCTTTAATAACAACATGCATCTCATCTGTCAAACACAGCCTTTCTTCCATTAAGAGACCTCACCACCTTTACCCAGTTATTATTACATGGGAGTCAGTTTTCTCACTAGTTTTCACTCCGCATCACTGGGTTTTCAGTCTGTAAGAATTGCACCTTAGAAGAAACACTGATTCTGTGCACATATGTGCCTGCACGTGTGTATATTCTACAATACTGTATGCTGCAAGCCTGCAACACAGCCCAGGAACACGCTACTGCAACTGCCTTCAGCATCGCTTGTCGTAAGCAAGAGCATGCTACAGTGAAAGGTCCACTTAAATACTGTCTGAAAACCCAGCTGGGAAGTAACTGGCAAAGGAAGACTTCTTGTTGTTAGTCACAGCTGAAAACTGTCATAGATTGAAGTGTAATGCTAACAGAAGTGCAAATACTGCCATGTGAAAGCCCTCTTTCAAATCCATGTTTGATATCTCCCTTCTGCTGCAGCCAGTAAGAACTGAGATTGCCGGAAAAGTACCGAGTTTCATTTCTCAGAGAAAGGGACAATAATGAGGGACAAAACCAATTTGGGGACGTCGGATGGGACAGGACTCAAAAATAGCAAATAAAAGATTACCTGAAGTGGGAACTAAGCTTCCAGCCTCATGGAAACAACAGACTTATCAGATGGAACCCACTTTTTCAATTGATAGATAAAATTTGAGGAGCAGGAGGAAAGAAGCACCCAGCAGTAGTGTCCTTCCATCAAGGAAAAACCTGCCACAACATCATTTTCCTAGTCCGTGGCTTTGCTCCCTCTATACAGCTTCCCACCTCTTGAACTGCAAACTGTGACTCTTCCCGTTTTGACTCTTCCCCAGCTCATCTGTTCTTCCCAACGATGACACTCTGTATTGGTGTAAACTCTCATGTCTCACTGGTCTGACTTGATCACCTCCTTGTTAAACTTCCAAGTAAGCACCTCACTACTACTTACCACTGTTGCCTTTTGCTACAGAGAATAACTTCCCATTCACGGTCATAAGGATACCTGATTTTCCCTCTCAAATGCCTCCTAAAACATCCCCCTTTACCTTAACAGCTACAAAACCACAGCTGGACAACAATGAGGCTACTGCCATCCTGAAACAGTGCTGCTGGTAACAGTGCTCCCCTGCGCTCTGATCTCACCCTCAAGTCACGAGCTGTTCTGCATCCACACAGAATGCAGCAGGGTGGGAGCCCAGCCCATCGTGGAGCCATCACAGCACTCTTGCTCTTCTCACCTAAATCACACCTGCTCCTGCACTGCTGTAGACTCCCAGGTACCTACTGGGACTCAGAAATAAAGCACAGTAAACAACAGCATGGCGAGGCTGAATTCATGGTGCTGCAAGCAGGGCCTCATAAACTCATGGTGCTGCTGCAGAAAGGAATGTGAAAACACTGCTTTAGAAACCTGACTTCAAAACTTTTTGCATCCATCTTGGATATATCTTTATCTGTCTCAAAGGTTTGCTATAGCTAAAATACAAACATAAACTACAGAACAAATATATGGCAAATACTGATTTGACTTAGAAATACAGTGTAATCTTTGATACATCTTACTTAACACCACATTAAATGAAGGAATGCCTGCTACCTAACCCCTGATTTGGAGAGCTCGCTTGCACTGCAGGGCCATGTAATTAAGCTGACAACCCACAATTTTGCACACAGCGGACAGAAGTCCAAGACTGAAAGAACATGAGCACTGAATTACTTCTAAAGAAAGAAACAGGGTTTTTTGGTTTGCTGGTTGTTTTTTTTTTAATGCAATGTTGAACACTGTTATTAAAAAAATGAGAGCAACATTTTGGAGTAACGAGCAGAGATTACTCATTCCCTTGTTTTGCACGAGTTGACTTTTGGCTTTCTGCAGAACACCATTTAACAGAGCACATTACCAAGCTGCTAGCCACTTTTCACAGTGATGCTAAAGCAGGTAAGAGACAATAAGTGGAACTGTTGATGGTTTATATTACTCTATTATGTTAATGTTCACTAAAGTATGCCATAAGCTCTCTCATTACATGTGTATAAACCAATTCTCTGTGGTGTTATTCCTGTGCTAAATGCTATAACTACATAAATCTTGAATTAATGGAGACTTTATAGTTCCTGAAAATGAAGGGTAATTGCTATCTGTTAATGCTGTTGTTGCTATTAAAGGAAGTATATATTTTCAGTAACAATGTTTATGGACCGTGAGCCTCACATCTTGGCTATTGCACAGTGCAGAGATAGAGTAATACGATTATCAGACTAACTCCCTTTCTCTCCCTCCTCCCTCACAAAAAGCTCAGTATCATTTCCAAAGCTTCAACAAACTATGCTGCAATTCTAACAGTTGCAGAATCCAAAATGATGTCCTTCAATAAATATACAGTAAGAGAAATAGGATTTGCTCTTCCATTTCTGGGAATGCATGATTTGCTAAGTTCCTCGCTTGGTTAAGTGGCTGGACAGCTCACTTTATTAGTCTGTGTGTCTCTAACAGTTCTTCGAGAAGCATGTGGTGACAGAAAGATAGGTGTGAGAAAGTATCATGCCACTTACTTCCTTTGAGATTTTATCAGTGATGCAGATGTGAAAGGCTGTATAGCCTTTGGCCAGAGACAGTTCTCAAAGTAGATGGGACGGACAAGTCCCCAGCCTTGAGCTCCTCTTCTCTGATTTATTAAAAGCTGCAGTGCATTGTTTGGAAACGCTCTCAGAATCTGCTGGGAAGCTGTACCTTGCACTAAGGTAATGGCTCCTCGATTCTGATACACCATATGTATGACTGACTATGCTCATGTATTCTTCTCCCCCGGAGTACTGCGCAAGGAGAAAACCAAACCCATCAGGAGCGTGTTTATATTTTTCAGTGCAGTGAGGATAAAGCCTCGATTTTACTCTAATGTCTATGTTTTAAAACATTCAGAGCTCAACAGCGCACATACCTATGAACTAGATAAATAGCTGGTAATTAGTAGCATGCTACAAAGAGAGAAGTAGGAGGTGGAAAATTTCAGTTTTGGTTCTAGCTCTACCACTGACTCAGTTTGCGCTTGTACGTGAACTTCTTTTGTCTGCTTTCCTCATGCGTTATATACAGACGACACTGATCCACTGTTTATGGCTAACGAAAAGTGTTATGCAAATCAAAAGTACATTAGTAATTCCTGCCCTGCCTTTCATTAGTGCCAGCATGTGTAGGTGTACCCAGAGAAAGCTGCTTCTTGCTGACCAAGCAGGAAAGCAGGATTGTTCTGCAGCGCTGTGAAATGAAGCTGACCCGTCATGTACTTTGGGAAGCCCGATGCTGGGCAGGACAGTGCATTGAATGCTCCATCTGGCTGCCACAGCCAGAGAGCATTACTGGAAGATACATTTTGCCAACACACAGAAGAGGGGAAAAAACATTCTTCAGTGTAACCCCTCAGGACATTCACACCAATATTTTTATAGCTTCTTGTTGCATCAGCCAGGTTAAGTTTTAGAAACATACTGGACGTGTTTCCAGAGGAGTACAGCATGTCAGGCATCAACAGAGAGAGCCAGGCTGCCCTTGTGTTCCCCAGCTGGAAGACAATGTTACTTTTACATTATCCCCATGAAAGTTTTGAAGCCTCTTCACTTCAACCTTGGTGAGTTTACACGCGTGTGCACATGTCTTTGCTGACAAGAAAAGCAACCCTACTTAATTCCAGAGACCTATTTAATAGAACCGATGTCATGTCTCATGTCTCTACAGATCAGGCAAGAGATAGAAAGATGATGATCTTGTGCTGCTCTCCTTATGAAGAAATGTGATTATTAAGGTGGAGTCACCTTATAGAGAACATAGCTGGGAAATATGTGAGCCTAGAAGGTCAAACTACAGTTAGAGACATGTAAAGAAATGCCATATTAATGGTAAGGAACACTATAATAGCCTCTCATTTGCTGTAAAGGACAGTAAGTTACCAGCCAAACACAATGCAGCTTCCTCTGAAGGTAACCTCAGATCCCACATTCTGAAAGCTAATCAATGTTGTTCAGATTTCAATTTCTTCTCTACAAGGTGAAGTCAAACCTAATCTAACAAACGTCAGTCTCAGATGTAATGCCGCTAGCTGGGTCTACCAGTGTAATTTAGATAATCATTAATAGCATAGCTGTATAATAAAACTACATGTCACTTACAACTTCATCTGAGGTTTGACTGGCAGATCTTTAAACAGTTTTCTAAGTGATTGCTTTTACTTTCTTTGATTGGGCAGTCTAAGAAATGCTTTAACCCCGTGGTATCTAAGCTTTTAGGGAATAATTTTTCACACTCAACAACCCTGCCACCAGCTCTGCTGCTCTGTAACCTTGAAACAGAACTTGGGTGGTGGTTTCAGGGAGTGACTTGATATGTTTATACAAAACAAAACAAACAATCAAAACCACAAACCAAAGCAAAATAAAATAAATTAGGTACAGTTTCTTTCACTCAACATATATGATATAAATGTTTCTCCTCAATCAAGCCTTCATTTCAAAACACAGCTTTCCCTGTACTCTAGGGATATTTGATATCTAATGGGATTTTTTTTTAAGAAGTTGTTGAAGAAACCTTAATGCTTCCCAAGCTCTAACAATATTAAAAAAAAAAAAAAAAGAAAAAAGAAAAAAGAAGTAAAGAAAAAAAAGACTTAACCAGAGAAGCTTTTAGTGTAGTCTCTTGAACTCATGGTAACCTCCAATGTATGGCTGCAGCCAAGTGTGCTGCCAAGGAGACAGGGCTATCTGAAGTCAGCCTTTACTTTTGTAATGCTGATCCAGTAGAAACCTCTGTGCCACAGTTTCTCATGAATGAATGCAAGAGACTGGACAGCCAAAATATAATAAAAGTTTGATGAAGATCTAACCTGAGACTGCCAAGTTGGATCTGCCAGAAGAGAAGTCAGCAAGGGATACTCAAGTCTTTTATACATTTGATGTATAAAAGCACAGTGCAACTGTTGCTATGAAGTGGACTTCTCTGCTTTCCTTGCAAAGGTGAAATGTGAAAACGCTGTGTACAAAACCACACAACTACAACCTTTCAATGACCAACCTCTGCATCCCAAAGAAGGTCAGAAAAATCATTGCTCTGTGATAAATATGCATGCAACATGACAAAACACTCCTTGACAGTTACCACACTGCCTCTGAGGGTAGGTACCAGTTGTCCCATCTTCTAAACGGATTACAAAATTGACATCTTCAAAGGTTACTATAAATAAAATATGGGCTCCTGACAAGTCATCAGAGGAACTGAAACAGGCACTAACACTATGACTCGGGTCTCACCAAATGCTCAGATAATAATCAAGAAAGACTACCACGTTAATGGGAGTTTCTTTTCTGAAAAAAAACAACCCAACAAACCAACCCTAGTGAAGATCACAAAGTACCTGATTCAATGTTTTTTTTTCATTCAGTTATAGATATTTTTAAATTTGACATGAAGACTGGAGGAAAAATATTATTTTCAAATTCATTCTTATTTTGACTATGAGGGACTTTCCAAGCTAGTAAACGAGATGAAAGAAGAAAATTCAGTCTTACCTTATCGTCAATATCACTCTCGCTGTCACACTGTGGATTAGAGAGAGAAAAAAAGTTTTTGAGAAACACATTTATGTATAGGGATCTTTTGCATCATACTCTTAAATCTTTAAGATAGCTGTTTGTGACGTTCTCAGATCAATGGAACACCCTTTTGATGTTTGCAGTAATGCCTTTTAGATTGCCAGCATAAACCAGGCAACGCCAATTTCTCTCTTCTTATACAAAAATACAGCGTAATCTTACACGGATGGGGGAGAGTGAACTTTAAACAAAAAAGACAATCAGCAATGGATTATAATAACAACTGTAACATGAATACCACAACAAAAAGCAGGCCTTTTTATCATCCCAAACTGTGGAATATGTAGTTAACAGTTTTGCATTCCTTCACCTTGATAAGCACTTTGTCATCTAACAAGGAAACTGTGAAACTGGCAATCAATTTCTAATTTAATGAGTGGTACCAAGAATAGTAATTAAAATACATCATAAATTCTGGTACATTTTTCAGTTTGAATGAGATCATGATCCCAGGAGGAAGTGTTTACTTAAAGACATTTAGAGTCTAATCTCTTACAGCCTCTGAAAATGAAATGCACTATTTTCACAGCAAAATGATTGGAAAGACAACTTGAGCGCGCAACATTTCAGGACACACACATCTCAGTGGCTGGAGCTGAGAAAGATTAACAGGAACAAGAATAAATCTCTTGGTGTCTCTTATACTGATAGAAAGCAGCCAGTGCGTTGTGTACTTTTTGTGCCCAACAGCAATTTTCTCCTGCAGCCAGCAGCTGAAGGGGATGGTCCGGGTGGGTTTCCATAACTGGCAGCACCCTATCAAGTTCACTGGTTCAACAAGAGAGTACGCTGCAAGCCAGCACTGACAAGCTACAAATGTGGAAATGGTCCCTGAGAATACCCATGCTTCAGTGCCATGAACATAAAAGAAAGAACAGATTTGTTTGGTCATTTTGTCCAACTCTTGCTCCTCACAGAGAAGGTATCTTTCCTGTCATACCCTTTTATCCTAAAGTTACAAAGCAGAAAGTTCAGCTGTTTTATTCTTAGTTTTCTGCAATTTTTTTTGAAAGGCTGTTGAATCTCTTCTTCTTCTACTTGGCATATGAAATGGTTGACCCCAGACACTTGAGGAACCTCTTAACTCTTCAATTCTCTGAAACACACCGAGCACACAAAGAACCATGATCGATAGAGTGGATTTTGCAGTGAAGACTGCTCGGCTTCCCAACTGACTCCTCATTCCCATTTAACTGGAGTGGAAATGCTTGGTTTAAGAAACTCATTTTTCTATAGTCTTGACTAAGCAGAACTCTTTTTCTTTCAAAATGAAACTGTTTTACACTGTCCCACCTAATTCATTTCATATTTTCATTGAGCAATCCAACCGTTCAGAAGGCTGTGCACAAATCTAATTGTATCTGTAACCATACTGGGAAAAAAAAAAAAGACCCTGAAGCAAAAACGGAAGACATTACAGGAAAGCAGGACACTGTTTTGCAGTGGGTGGGCAAGTCCTATGGGAATAACCAGGGTTGATGCCAGCAGACTGCATCAAGCCCTAGCCAATTACTTTGTGCATGGAAGGCAAGAACATCAGATAGCCACGTCTTTAGCAAGTACCTTCCTGTAAGCCCTTTCTGCCTTTTTGGGGCACTTTTATTCTGCCACTGAATTTATGAAGATTATTATAAGAAACAAAGTTTCTGTTTCCTTCACAAACCAGACATTCAGGCTAAAAGTAAAATCGGTCTTGATAAATCATCAGCAGCAGCCACTTGCTGACTCTCCCAAACCCACACCATGTAACCATGAATGATTATAAGTCTCTGCTCTGGGCCTGGAATGGGACTAACAGTCCATCACCACTGAGACACGTTGAAACAGGTTTGCTTGGGCAAAGGCTGCCCCAGTATCTGCTGCATTTGTGCTTGCCCAGGACAGTGCTAATTCACGCTGACAAAGCAACACATTCATCAAAAACAAGGTGGGGGGTGGGGGACGATGCAGGCACAGCAGTACACTTATTATTTACATGCTCCTGAGAAATGCTGGCTGACCCAAGGGAAGCCTTTCACCTCTACCTGGGGGCTCAAATCAAGTCAGAATGCCACAGGGAGTTTACATCCCCCCAGATTACGAGCCTAACTGAGCGGGTCATGAAGACCTTGTCATTTTACCCTTTAAACCTGGTCTACACTGAAGTACCCTAAGTCACCATTTTAATCATTGTGCTAACTCAACCTGCACATTCATATTTTAGAAGCAAAATTATTTTGATGATGTGATTCAACCTGCACCGTTCAGACTAAAGTGCGTTGCAATGGAATTACACCTATCACAAAAATGGCATAAAAATCAGCCAGTACACTCAGCCCTCTGTTGCTTAAAACTGTATGCTTAGGCAACACCAACACAAATTTTAAATCCCACAAGTACTTAAAAGAATGACACACTGAATAAATAAATAAATTAATGAAATAAACTCAGAAATATACTGACTAAAACCCATTCAAAATTATCTTAAAACTCAAGATATTTTTGCCAATGAACCTTGGTTTAATAAAAGCAAAGTACTGTAAACCTTAATAAATTCAGCTTACAAATATTTGAGAGCAGATGTAAACAATTTTGGGGAACTTCAGCAACCATTATTATTCAAATACAACACAGTACTTTAATCTTGCACTGTTTTTACAACAAAGCTTGTCTTCCTACTTGTTAGTGCATTATGATATTTAAGAAAAAGAGGACAGGCTTTTTCTTGCTGGAAACAGATTTGACCTCAAAAGTTTGTATGCCTTAAATGAGTAGAAGAGCCTATTGCAGATGGTTTGCATTACTAAAAGGTGCAGAATTGCTTTGTCTAGATGTTTAATTTTGTTTTGTATCAATAAGCAACTTTGTTTCACATAGGTGAGTGAAAGTTACAAAAAGCCAGTGAACCATCAAACCCACACCTAAATTTCATAAACAGACAAACCAATGAGGCAAACATCTGCTCTCTGACAATTCTTCTTATTCCCCATTCAGGATCCACAAATACTCCATAAGTAATTGTTTTTAAAATGGAAAGGACAGCAAAGAATTTTGTTTCATTTTAGCTTACATCTTCCTTACTTTAATCATGACTTCATCAGTCTTGCAACTGAAGAGGTCAGTGGGGCTGTGGATGCAGATTTACATGTGAATGCAGCTCCGTACAGACGCAGAACCCACTGAGCAGCTGCCACTGCAAGACGGGTGCTTTAAAAACCATATTTCTGACAGCAAGTTGCATAATTTCTTGTTTGCCTTATGAAATAGTTGTCCTCTACCACCTGTCCCACCGCTCAGGCCTCACTCATGCAGATGAACTGTCCCTGTATTGATTCCTACTGTGTGGCTTCTACACCGCCAAGCTCGAGACTCTTGGCCAGCAACCCACGTTAATCTCCCATCAACTCCTGAAGAAAATACAGTAATATTTGGTGGAAAAAAACCCCAAGCTTCAGAATTCACTTAAGGTTTTCTTCTTTTTATTTTAAAGCAACAGGCTCCCACATTCACATTGAGACACAGGAACCCACAGGCTGCTGAACACGCTACAGCACTGAAAAAAAACAACAGCAAAACCAAACCTGCCTGGACAGATCTGTGAAAAACAGAACCACCGTTGACCCCTTCCCTTCAGGAGGGGTTGTTAAAAACCATGATTTCAATGGGGTTGGTCCAGTTTCTGTGGTAACAGCCTCCAGCCCCCACGCAGCCGCTCTTCTCTCGCCTCCACCCCCTGCCCCGGTGCGGACTGGCCGGGCACTGGGCCGCGGGTGCTGGGCGAGTGCCGGTGGGCACGTTTCACCT
>WTSP01015801.1:38843-48843 GCA_025331215.1 Actenoides lindsayi | reverse complement strand
AATGGATTAAATGGAATGAAACCAATGTTACCTATAGGCAGAAATGCATATAATATTCCTATCTTTTCTAAAATTTCTTGGGTCTTTTAAATTTGATATTTAAAAAAAAAAATCATTATATTTTACATGTTATCTTCTGGGTTCTAAAAGCTGCTTTTCTAAATACAATGTGCAAAAAATTTTGAAATAATATTTTGTTCCAATTCCACAATTTCTTTGATCCTATTCGTGACACATAAAGTCACCAAGTGTTTGCACACAGATATTGTCCCATGTTAAAAAAAGTTGTACCTGCCAACCAGTACTGGGCCACAAATGAGAGAACAGCTAGGCAATTTCACAGTAACCAGTTTCCTTTTATTCGTAAAGAACAAAACTTTCCTTTCTATCACACACCAAAATTCTACCAGCAAACTGAGTTCACAGGATACCTGCTAAATAACAGTGAGTCATTCAGTGCTATTATCCCACTCACTAGATGAAGTGGAAAGCTCTGTTTGAAGAAAAGCCACTTGTTAAAAAAATCATAAATTTATTATAAAGACACTTAAAACTTTCTACCACAGTTTATAAATTAATATATTATTCAAACATAACCAACAAAAGTCTCTGAAAATGCGAAGTCAATAGCAATTCTTCTGCATCCACATGTCACTATTGGCATACATTGTTAAACATTCTGGACATGATTTTCACTGAGGTGTAATGACTTTTCATAGTAGGAAAATAAGCTTCTTTAGGCAAGAATTTAATCTTTCATTTATGCTATCCACCTACTTTGAGAAGATACATACCAGCAAACAGTAGAAAAAACTTGGAAGGGGGTAAATATTAGTGCCAATTATATGCTTAGATAAGTTAGCAGTGATTAGGGATTTATACAATAAGGTCTATATCCAGTACATTATGTTTATAATGATCACTCTAACAAGCACTTAAGTGACTGTGATACACTAAGGAATGACCAATACCACTGCATAAGGGAAAGCTGAACATCACTAATCTCTTGCAATTTTTGGACCTGCAGTAAGAAAGAAAATTATAGAAAAAAGAGATTGCTTTCAAAAAAATCTTTGTTAAAGTTCATTAGTAGCAGCTAAGAAATCAAACTAGTCACACACACAAAACAAAGATAAATCCCAAAGCCTTGTCAAGGATTAGACTCCAAGAACAAGCAGAAATACATGTCCATTTCCTCAAATCAAAAGGTAACAGTGGCATGAAGTGGCAGAAGCTGAGATATAATAAATCAGGTTGTTTAAAATGTTTTGTAAGGACCTAACAAAAGTAAGTGACGATGTTAGAGAGGATTCAAATGTCAAACTCCAGTTATGATCCTGCGGATGAATCTGAATAAACTGGCATCTATTGAAAAGCTGTAGCTTCACATAGCTGCAGGTTTCAGGTCAAGCACATGATGGACTTGCATATATCTTTTCCAGGCTTGACCCTCATTTAGCTTACTGAAAGAAAGGCAAAAAAGTGCTAAGATTAAAGCTAAATGAATATGTGCTTCAACAGCAGAGTGAGAAAAAGAACTTTTAAAGCAAAATGTGTGCCTCTTCATTCTCTCTACCGAATTGTTTTACCAATCTGAAAAGATACATAAAATTAAGAGTAAACCAAGCAATTCTTGATACTGAATGGAAGTAAACAGTTCTGTAATGTGGGAACAGCTAGGGCAAGCACTGAAAAAAAAAGAGAATGAGCCCTAAAGCAGGGAGAAAGAAGAAGGTTCTTCAGAAAAGTCGATGGAATTCTGATTTGGGAACTTGAGGCAGGCAATAGATCTGGTGTTACAATTTTCACATTAATACATAATGTGATTAAGCCAAAAAACCCCACAAACTAATGAGACAAGTAATGCTATTACCGTGTCATGGTAAAACCACCAAAGATCTATTCTGGCACCTACTTAAGAGGAAGAGGTGCCAAATTAAAAGCATTTTTAAAAGCATTTAAATCTAATTTTTAAAAAAGTTTCAAAGAATCTGAGCTAAAAAATGTAGACACGTGCACTGCATAGGGAACAGTGATTTGAAAAGAACAATATCACTCTACGTTCTGCAATATTCTCGTGATGCATCTTCATGAGGACACTGTAGAAGGAGAAAAAGCATTTCAGCCAAGCGGTGTAGGACTGTACTTGTCTACTCCAACAGAACTCATGCTTTAAGAGTGAAATTTACATGTACTGGAGAATGAAGAAAGGAAAAATTGGAGATTCTTCTGGATAGCCTATTTGAGCCGGTGCAGTGAATACAGGGCTGCCACTCCCATTTGCTTCCTGTGAAAGGTATATTTTTTTTCACTTTGTCCTCTCTAATGAATACAGAACATTTCTATATATATACTGAAAAAAAACGAAGCAAATTTCACCAAACCAAACACTTCACTGCATATACTTCTCTTCCTTGGGAGGAGAGAACAAACAACACATGACAGAGACATAATCATACAGCTTAACACACTACCGCAAGGCATTCAGATATAGTCAGGTAAATGAAAGATAAGCTCCTATACAGAATGGAGAATAAAGTAAATTGCAGGGGGAAAAGAACTAGATTTTTTTTTTTCCTTAACCACCCCAAACAAGATTGTTTAGCCACAAAGAATTTTTTGTGAGAGGTATCACTGCAAATTTCATGTACATGAACAATAAATCAAAGTCAACTAATAATTTCTTCTGAAGAGTAAGCAATCAGTAAAATAACATGCACATCATGTGCACTGGAAATATAGTCCTTATTTCACTGGGGAAAACTATTGAGAATAGTTTTAATTTTTAATTAAGAAGTACTATAACCCATTTATTAAATATGTTTTGAATGGCTCCATTGTGAATTAAGGTCAAAATATAATTTCTAAATTCTCAAGCTATGACGTAAGATTAGCTTTATTGATTTTCTGTATGATTTGTAGGAGCCCCTGATCATTATTTTGACAGTTTTATCATACAGTAATAGACTTCCTTTTAGATAATTACAGTTACTGTGTTCAATTTCAATCTTTTGGAGGACTTCTCCTTGGATAATCACACCTAGATCACATTTCTTTCTTTAGTCATATATACACAACAAACTTTGCATAACAGCACTATTAATTTTAACAGTGCAATTTTAAAACTTACAAAAACAAACTCAAGGGTTAATTATACAAGAAAACTTTCATCTTCAAAATCTGCCACAAAATTAATTTTATAAGAATGATCATCTACTTTAGGGGAAACAAAATGTAGATTACATAATATTAATCTATCACAGAAATTATTTAAAATTGTGAAGTTGTACATGCCTTGTGTTTCAATTTACACCTGCAACAGGGTGCATCTGTCTTCCTAATAACTTACCTATAATTACCAGCAGGTTGCTCTTCAGCCTCCCTAAAGCCATCTCTTCTCCCAGATGAACATGTCCCTCAGCCTCTTTTCACAGGGCAAGTGCTTCAGTCCCTTTACTACCCTGGTGGCCCTCCAGTGAACTCAGCTCAGTTGATCAACACCTTTGTTGTACAGGTTAACACAGAAGGAGCCCAGAGTTCTGCTGCTGAGCTGAATCAGTGTCTCTGAGTCAGTGTCTCAAAGGCATCAGAGAACACAGTGCTGACCAGCCTGCAACCATGAAGTGATGTGATTGAGTAGGGCCAGGATGTCATGTTTTCCCCTCCTGCTTAAGGGTTTTACATACATTTTTTGTATAGTCTGGCCTACCTAATGTTTAACTACTCATTTAAAAATCAGAAGAGATCTCAGCTGGCAGCATTATACTTTGTTGACCTGCTTATTTTCTTTTGATTTTCAAATAGTGGGTTCCAATCTCCTCTTGCTTGCAGGCTCTATCATCTTTTGGAGAAAGAAGACCCCCATAAAAGAAAGAAAAAAAATGGAGTTTGTTTTATTTTAACTAAAAGGTTGGAATATCTAACCTAAGAAGAGATTTCAGGGTCATGGATCCTACGTGGAAAAAGAAAATAAATCCCAACAGCAGCATTCAACAAATCGTTTTTCACTGGTTTTAAAATGCCTTTTAAACTGCTTTTTAGTGTTTTCTATGGTGCTTTTCACTGGCTCCTTAAGACAGTTCTGAGAACGACACACATTTGGATCTCTCTTTCAGATGACTCTTCCTGCATTTTGTTCTGTATGCAGCTTTTTAACTGAGATGTCTCAGTAGCACCCTTTTTAGCTTTTATGATTTTTGCTCAAACAGAGTCATTCTGAAGTAGAGCAAAGTTAAGTTACACAATGTTTTTTAACTCCTCCAATACAAGGGATATGGATGCTGAAGTTATTCAGGACAAAACCAGTAGGAAGTGTTCAGGGGTTTAATGATCATGCTTCATCATAGTGCTGCATATATCATAGAATCACAGAATGGGTTGGGCCAGAAGGGATCTCTAAAGGTCATCTGGTCTGACCTCCCTGCAGTGAGCAGCGACATCCTGAACGAGATCAGAGCCTCATTGAGCTTCACCTTGAGTATCTCCAGGGATGAGGCCTCTACTACCTCCCTGGGCAACCTGTTCCAGTGTTCCACCACTCTCATGGTAAAGTGTTTCTAACATCCAATCTAAATTTACTCTTCTCTAGTTTAAAACCATTGCCCCTCATCCTGTCACTACAGGCCTTTGTAAACAGTCCCTTTCCCACCTTCCTGTAGGCCCCTTTCAGGTACTGGAAGGTTGCTATTAGGTCGCCTTGTCTTCTCCAGGCTGAACAACCCCAGCTCCCTCAGCCTGTCTTTGCAGGAGAGGTGTTCCAGTACTCTGATCATTCTTGTGGCCCTCTGCTAGAGGAAAGTTTGAAGAGAAGTTTAAATTGAGTTGTTTGTACTGAAAGGTATTTTTAGAGAATACAGCACAGCCTATTCAAGATACACTAGGACAACAATATTTACAGATGCTAGTGAACCTGCTATGGAAGCAATGCATCTCATACTAAAGGATGTTTATCTCCTGTGCATTTGAAGATATCCATGCTTATAAATAGAAATAACACTGTAGTAGAGGGTCATGATGTAAAATCCAAAATTATATTGGTCAAGTAGCTCACCAACCATGTCCTTTGTCTACTCAGGACATAGGCTTTCTCTAATACATTCTAGACAGAGAAGTTGGAATAATCCAAAGAAAAGTAACTTTTAGGATTTGAAGGCAAACAGCCTTTCTCAGCAATACTGTCTCAAGAAAAATTCTCTCCAGCACCAATTTATCAGGGCACTACTGAGGCTGCATTCATCAGACATTTATACAGAAATGGGAAGACTGAGCCATGCTCAGTGTTATAGAAAAACTACAGAATTTTCTCTGAAAAAGTGGGCAACAGACTTATAGAGGTTAAAAAGAAAAATTGCCCTTCATTTTGTGTTCATCCATTTTTCCCCTTCTAGCTTAAAGAGGAAGTGGGGAATGAGTACATGTGGATTCAGAAGTGTCTAGTTCTCATAAATCCATGCTTGTCAAATGTAAGATTGAATTCTTGTCTTGGCTTTGACACAAGCTCTCTACAGGACTGTGGCCAAGTTAATTAACCTGTTCATGGTTTAACTGATTCATTTGTAAACTCGGACTAGTATTTGGACCAAAACCCAAGCATGGCTAGTGAATAAGAGAGTATTTCAAGATCATCAAAAAGAATGTGGTGTGTGGTGGTTAGAAACCTGGTCATATCAGCATTATTCACTTCAGTTGTGCATTCTGTCCAGAATAAGTGGAAATAAACCCAAATACTTCCCCATGTATAAAAAGAAAAGAAAGACCAAGGATGCTGGCTTCACTAAATTAATGTCAGTGTTCACAGTGAAAGTATATAGTAAAACTGTTCACATGAAAATTATTTTTTAGCATTGTAGCCTCAGCCTCCTGCTTCTATTGCACTTATGCTTTTTCTCATTCAAGAGTTAATGGGATGAAAATAAGCTGCTCATGTGTATCCAGCATTGGAAGTCCTCAGTTTCCTCAGCAAAAGTTTTAACTGAGTAAATTGTAAGAGAAGTTTGTTTTGTATGAGACCTGTTCTTTAACAGCATCCCTACATGACAAGACTACTACATGGCAAATTAAAAAAGCGGCTTGTTAATACTCAGTCTAATGGTGAAGAAAAATAGTTCGCCATTCCTAAAAAGAGAACAAGTGAAATACTGACAAACAGATCAAAAACTGGAGTGTGCTCTAATTTCAGAGGCGGAATCTGTCCCGGACATGCAAGAAGAGGAATCTAAAGGAACATAGATGTTTCCTATAGTCAAGAGGAAGAAACACAGTAATGAGCTATCTGAAAGAAGGAATTATTTATTTATTTATTTATTTATTTATTTATTTATTTATTTTTCCCAAAGAGGGAATTTCTACTTCTGGAAGGACAGCTTAAACATCAGGTATGCTTCCTGCCCTTTCCTTTGTAAAAATATTCTTCATTATCAGTATGAATTCAAAGATAGGAAGATGGAGAAATGGAAAAATTAACTAAAGTTACTTCAAATGCTTGTTTAGAAACACTATCATTGGTCAGTATCAAAAATGACACTTTCTCAAGACTCTGTGTTTAATAATATGTGTGTAAATGAAGACAGACTAATTTACACAATTTTATCAACAGTGAAATCAACTGTCAGTCAGCAGAATGCAAACTTAATGGACTACAGTCAGAAGGCACTCAGAAAAACACTCCTGACTTAAGTAAAAAGCTCTTGTTTTCTGATACTAATTGGCTTTAACAAAATTTCATCCATGGGGAAAAACACAAGCAAAAAAGTTCAACAAAACATTGCCAAGACCTACTCTGCACTTGTAATTTTTTACTAGAAGGCAGCCTACCACAAGTTAAGTTTTCACATATTCAGTTGACACGAAGTGAAGATAGTATTACATTCAAAATTGCTTTTACAATCATCAACATACCGTGTTTAGTGTTTTCGCAGCCTTAAAGTGATTGGCCCTGTAGCGTGCCTAGATTTGTTAGGCACATAGCAGATTCTCTTCAGTGTGCTGTATTTAAACATAGTTCCAGGCTACCAGACTGAACTCAAATCCTTATTTCTATGGATTCGGGATTAGTACACCCTGATAATTAGTCAATAGTAATATAATTCTGAAAGATGAAGCATATTCCTACAGTATCTATATCAGGTAGCAAATACTTTTTAATAAGAAAAAAATGTGAAATAAGACTTATTAAATATTTATTTTAATTCCTGGAGATTTAAGCTATTGAGATTCTTGTGTGAGAGCTTCTTCAGAGTTGAAAATAATTCTTAACACTGAAGTATGAAGCATTTCCTAGAAGAGGTGATACAACTTTGAAATTAATTTTATGTATATTAAGGATTGTTGACATACTAGGAACTCACATTTAGGTAGTGTTCTCAACCAAAAGCTGAGTGTATAAAGCATGATGATATTGGTTTCTCCTTTGAAGTTGCTTACTCAATAGCTAAGAGAAAATAGAGGAAAGTTAGAGAATATTCTGACCTTATATATACATGTTACTGCCATGTTAGTAATCAGTAGCAGGTAGTCATATAGATGAAGCTTGTGATTGTATTTTACATTATTATCTAAGTGTAAATAAAAAGAGTGTAGAAAGGTAAGATTTTTAAAAAAATGTGTAAGTTTTTGCACTTCTTCATCTTTATAGAGTTGCAATTATGAATTTCTGTTCCTGCTTACATCTTTACCTGGAGGATGCTAAAAAGTTTACTTTCCTCAAGTTTGCAAGTGACACCAAACTGGGAAGCAGGGCTGCTATTTAGAGGCTCCTAGTCAGACAGGCAGAGGAATGGGCCAGCAAGAATCTCACGAAACTTAGTAAGAGCAAATGCAGAGTCCTACACCTGGAAATGAGGAACCCTGGCAACAATGCAGGCTGCGTTGGACTGACTGGGGAGCAGCTCTGCAGAACAAGAGTTGTGGGCCCTGGTAGGGCAGTGAGCTTTCAATGAGCCAGACTGTACTTTTTCAGAGAAGACAAACAACAGCAACCTGGGCTTTACTAAAGAGCACAGCCAGTAGATTGAGGAAAGTGATTATCCCCTTTACTTAGCATTTAGTAGATCACATCTAGAATACTATTTTACACCCTGGAATTCAACACCTGGACTTCAATGTCTTAGAAGGATTCTAAGTCTCTAAGTAAATAATGTATCAAATTTAATTACAATATCTATTTTGTTTTTCTTTTTAGGACACAGAGATAAATGCAATATATGATGTTATGTTTACAGGGTTTCATTATGCTTGTATAAGGCACCTTCTCCCCTTGGGCCCCACAGTTTTGTTTGGAGTTAATCTTCCATACATTGATAGAGATTTAATAAGGTAATAGGCAAAAGAATTATTACAGTGCTCGGGTGAATAATAGGTTTTGAACTTCGTTAAGTCAAATGATACATAGAGAGAACACATTCTTAAAATTGTTTAGCATCGCAGTAGAACCTGAAGCTTGTCACAGGCTGAAAACTGCCACACAAGGCTCCCCTGCTGAAATACAAATAGTAAAAACACTAAAAGGATGTATTTTGTTTACTTCAAGAAACTGCATACTTTTCTTTGAGAACATGCAGAATAGTGATTACTATAACATAACTGCTGTTGATGTTCTTAAAAAAACAGGTCAGTTCTAAGTACTATTAATTCATGTAAGAAAACTGCAGAGAACTCAACAGTATTTTTGATTGCAACAGCATTCTACTGCATAAATAGGGAATTTGGTGTGAAATCACAGTAACCTCTACCCTCAGACTAAAGTTACTGGAAAAGAAAAAAAAAATCCAAACCAAACAACAACAAAAACCAAGTAACAACAAAAAAAAGCCCTGAAACAAAAGCAAAACCAAAGACTATCAAATCAAGAAGTCTGTTTTCTGTATTGGAAGAAGACTAGGCCACAAAGCGTACAAGTTCCCACTATACTTAAACTACTTTGGCACAATTTAAGTCCATGTTCATTTTAAAAGGAGTACTATACTGCTAGCTACTCTTAACTTATATAATGGCAAGCTCCTTTCCTACAGAGTATAGGCCAGTTGTTGGAAAACTTTTCCATCATTAGTACTGATGTCTTTATACAAAAAGATTTGGTTTTTGCTTTCAACAGATTTTGCTGTCCACCTTGCAAAGAGAAGTGTAAATATTCCTGCTCAGTGATAATTCTGCTCCCATACTCCCTAGCACACAAACTTACTTTTGTAGTTTCTGATTCTTCAGAAACCAAAACTTTTGCTTATGAAGATGCACACACCATAAACAACTTCCACCTGATACAACATGCTGTGTTTAAAAGCACAGTCAAAACATACTTTCGTTGTATTCTAAATAGACTACTGTAAAGTGGATCGTGTGTCTTTCTAAAACACTGTTTGTGTTACATGAGGTCTTTTCATACTTTGCATTGTTTAATTCTACATTTTAAAGTCTATACACAAGAGAGTCAAGATAATACCAAACAAGTAATCTGTATAATACAGCAGTACTCTCTATTTTAGTAACGATGTGTTTTAATAGAATAGAGTATTACTGGAGCAATAAGCTGTGTGCTTCTCCTGATCTCTATCATCCATACATTTTTGTAGAAGCAAAACAATTTAGAACCATGAATTGATTAGTGAAAGTAATAGTACAGCTACAGTACTCTCCTCTCCCAGAGGGAAATCTTTTTTCCATTTTAAAGGGGAAAAATTAAAAATACAAAACCAAGACTGACTGAGACTTGCAGCTCATTAAAGCTGGGGTGATTTCTACTATACAGAATTCTATTGATCTCCATAGTCCACAGTAGACAAAAAAGTGTGGTCAGGGAGGGGATGATGGATGCCTCTGCCAATAGCACTGAACAAACCTGTTAGCTAATTGCTACCAAAGACAATTATCCCCGCATTGTTTCATAATGGAAACACATTACAAAACTCTAATATACACACAGGGAAATTTGATGATTTGACTGCGGAGCCATGTGCATTGAATTTCATTGCCAAAGGCCAGCCAGGTCGCTGCTGTGAGGGGGAAG
>WTSP01015801.1:26343-33843 GCA_025331215.1 Actenoides lindsayi | reverse complement strand
TGGTCTGTCTGAAATTTCCAGCAAAACACAAATTCAGAGTTTCTTACACATTTGCCTTTAAGTTAAAAGACTAATTATATTAACTGATTTATTAATAAATGGGACTTTTTGTCTAATTATTTTAAGTACTAACAGACTAGGGAACCATTTTAAATATCTAATGTGCCTTGGAACCAATTTTTTTAGGTTAATTACATTTCTCACTAAAGTCACTATAGATATGCCCCTTAGGTTTTACACTGGAAGATTAAAGAAAAAAGAAAGATGATTACCTCATTGGCCATCTCCAGTAACACAGGGGCAGCTGCATTTTTCATCACCCCATTCAGGTACCTAGACAAGACAAAGCCAGGTAATTCTGCAGTGGCAAGTAAAGGCCAGTTTATACATGTCAGTATCACTTGTGAATCTCTTCCATTTGGGGGAAAATATCCCAGTATGGAGTATTAATAGGAAATCTTTTAAGAAATAAGTATTTTAAACCATCACTAACTCTCCAGGGTTGTCTTCTATTCATCTGCAAGATATATCAATCTCAATTAAGTCACGGGTAAAAAATAAAAGACATCAAGAAATTTAATTTTTTGGCTTAATGACATACAAATAAATTATATCTGTGCTACTTAAAGGTGCATCACAGACAAACAAACCTTTATTATTCACAGTAAAGATTTTGGGTTTCATATGACCTTCAATTACAAAGGCATACTGTATATCTTATTCAATCCACTACAATAAAAAAAAAAATAATTCTCCAATTCAAACTTGATTTTATCAATTGGGCAGTACTTTAAATACTAAAGGCTTCCTTTAGTGAAATGTGAGTGTAGCAACCAAATTCATATTCTAAAGAGAAAAAAAAAAAAGTATTTAGGATCCAATAAAGGGTAATAGAATGTCATTATGCTATCAACGGCCAAGGCTTAATGTTTCTGGTTAAGGGTATTAGACTAATATGGATCCACAGTAACCATCTGACCACTGCTTCTCACAATACTGTCTTCCTCACTTCTATTACTTTCACTGTTTGATGTTTACATTTCGATAATGCCTAAAACCTGTTCTTAGGACTTGATGGGAAGAAGCTGTATTAGTGGAAGGCACTTTGGGTGTTGCAGCCATGTGGAAAAGAACAATAGTTACCAACATTTGAACCTGCTCGTTTATCCTATCTGTATTCGTATAGCACATCATTACTGACATCATTAGAAGGCCACAGCCTTTCCAGCTCTATCATTATCTATCCATCAGAAGCCACTCTTCTGCTCATTAGTTACCGACATTAAAATTCTTTCATTTTATCTTTCTGTGGAATGGGTGTAACATCTTTACATAAACCTCTTCACAGAGGATTAGCGGGCTTTTTGTTTGCAAGTTATTCTGATGTTTAATGAATAAAGGAAATGATGAAAGGTTTTTGCTGTAACCTATTTCAATTCTACATAAAAATCCACAAAACAAGATGCCTTGTGGATATTTAAACTTTGAAAATCTGTAACAGGAAAAAAAAAAAAAAAGGAGATCATAAAAAACCCCAATCCTTTAACCAGGAAGATTTACTTGAGATTAACGTTCTAAAACGTGCATCTAGTTCATTGAACAGCAAAGCTACAGCTGACAATGGAGTAATTTTCTGTCAGATATTTCTAATGCTACTGGCAATTCCATTATGGACTAACAGGTCTCACATGCTGACGGCAATATTGTTCCAAAAAGCTTGCTGGTCCTTCTCCTAATTTGCCCTTGTGTTTGCCTAAATTTAAGACTAGTATGTCTCAGCCAAGCAGCAGTCAACAGTACTTTTACTTGCTCCCAATAGGGACCACTGGAAATTACTAGCTTAAAAAATTGGTAGTTTCTGACCTAGGAAAGCAATGGCAGCACAATTACCCGCTTGCATGTCAGTGGCAATAGGAAGGAGCATACTACAACAGACTGGGGTTTACAGCGGGAAGATAGATGCTACAGAGGAGTAGAAGACATGTTTGTCATGTTTATGCTTGAAGCATTTCAAACTGGCTTCTGATTCAAGCAGTCTGCCCCTGCAGCTTATGAAACATACTACACAGTAAATCTACTAAAACAGGACTGAGATGAGTTTTCTAACTATTAACCAGAACATATCTGATTTTAAAACATGTGCATTTTATTTGGCCATGTTAATACATCTGCAATACGAAATACCCAGAAATAGCATAAATAGATTTTCCCTACCACCACCATATAGCTCCATACATAATGCATTAGTTATGTACTGCTATCATACTTCAGACAGTGCAGAAGGGGACAGAAGACCAAATCCCCCTACCTGATGTGAGCCAAACTTAATCATACCTACATCCTTATTGACACCAATACAGCTACTGCTTTGCATAAAGCAAAATTTGGTCCCATGTTGAAGTTGCTGGAACTAGTAGCACATCATAAAAGTGATTGAAATGATTTACTTATGTTCTAAGAAAAGGGTTATTTACACAGCAGTTGCAATTAACATAGGGCACACTGAAACTGTGCCAGTGAAAAGTAATTTAAAATAGTATTGTATATACATGATTATTAACGCAACAAAATTTTAAACCAATGTTCTTCCTAAACAAGAATCAACACTAGGAAACACGCAATGTGATCCAGTAAAAATTTTTAAAGAACAATACAAATACTAAAGCAAAGAAAATCAACCCCCCAGAAAAGCACAGGTCATGCTAGATGTTCTAAACCAGTGTCTGATATAATGAAGCTCTGCTTAGATTTTAAGTACATAACTCTGCGGAAGCACAGTTAATTGTTTACAAATGAAGGCTTTTTGTTTATTTTCCTGATTCATACAGATCAATATAATCAGTATAATATCAGACATCTATAATCACAAGTATGAACTCACTTGCCATACAAGCTCCTCAGATATGCCAGTCTACAAAGTAATATTTTAATTGTGCATCTTTACCAGTTATCAGCATGCCCCAATTATGTCATTGCAGTATTTACAGTAAAGCCTGTGGAAGAAACAAACTATAAGGGGTAGCAAATAGAGTTTATTAGCTTAAGATGCAAACAATTGTAAAATATTGTAAAATGACATAAAGGTTTTCATCCTCCCTGAACAGCTATTGTTGACACTTCTGTTGATAAAACAAGAGTGATCTAAACATTAGTGCTTTAACTGGCAGTACAATAATTTTATATGTAACTTTTTGTAATGTAACCCAAATGTTGTTTTAAAAGTACAAGCAACTGTAACAGAACAAGCTCCCTTGATGTAAGGAAGTTATCATCAATATCAGTCTTGACAAAGAAATCCTGTAATTACAAACTATAGGCAATATCTAATAAATGCTATCACATACACTGTAAAAAATATTTGCTTATCCTGACTTGGAGCCAAGGAAGTAAACCCTTTCTTAATCCAACTGCCCAAAAGCTGAAAATGCAGACATTTTTCACTGAAAAACACTTCTACTTGAACTGTTCTGTATTCCTCATCCCTAATTTTTAATTTATTTTTATGTAAAACCAGCTTTGTAAATATTAGCTATTAACTATATCAGCAAATTTACTCATAATTGCCATAACAATTAGTAGTTATAATGATACTCTTAACTCGGGTGGGAAGGTCATACCTTTGGTAGTAAGTTTCAGTAGCTTCAGCAGTGTGATGCTTGGCATGTGTTCTTTTGATTTGTTTCTAGAAAAATAAAAAACAAACAAAAAACCAAAGAGCCTTACAACGGCCTCACAGATCAAAACACAGAAATCATGACTGCCCAAACACATGTTCCTTGGCTACATTTTGATATATAAACTGAACTACGTTTTTAGATTCTGTACAGAAATGACATTCAATCTACCTATTGAATTGAACATCTTCAGACTGTACTGCAATGTACCATATATGTAAAAGCCAATAAGGTCACAATAATTGAATCTAAGTAAGTTTACTGAAGGCTGCAGAGGGCAAAGAAAAACTTGTTCTCTCTTTCAATCTTTGTATTAATTTTCCTTCAATTCAATTCCATTCAAGTCTGGTGCACTCTAGTTTTACAATTCAATTGGCATTTTTAACCAGGAAGAACATTGCTTAAAAACAACTTATTTGGAAAACTACAAAAACTAATTCCATAGAGACTTGGCACTTGACTGACACCTGTCATCTCATGATAAATGACTCCATTTTCTGCCTCTCTTGCCTTCTGCCACTCCGGCAATGGTCATTTATCATCATCTCTGTCAGCAATGGAAAGCAGCACTGACAGTGCAAGTCAGCAAACATTTAGCACATGGAACCACGCAACACAGGGAAATTATTATTGTCAGAATAATAATGGTTTAGCATAATTTATTACAGGTCCACCAAATAAGCAAAGGCTAGATGTTATTAGACAGATGGATGGGTAGGCTTGGCAGCCATCCACTGAGACTCAGGCGGTGCTTGATGTGGAAAAGGGAACATCCTCCAAACCAATCAGAAAGCTGGCAGTTCAATTACAAAGAAATAAAGGGACATTCATCATTCAATTAGGCACCTGTCAACCCTCACAAAGGAGAAAACTTCTAACCTGGTACTCCTGGGAGAAGATGCTCAGCAGAGTGGACTGCGATTGACTGGAACAAATAAAAGAAGGACAAAGTTAATTACTGGAGTGCACTGCAAAGAAACAAAAGAGAAGGGAGCTTCAAAGGTAGGCCTGCTGCCCTGTAATCTAACAGAACATGAAAACAAGTGTGGAAAAGTTGTTCCAGATGAACACCTCAGACAAAGGCTTCCTGCTGCTAGGTCAAGGAGAGAGCGTATACGGGGGGGGGGGGGGAAGGGGGCGGGAAATATAGCAAGAGTTTCAAAGCAAATGAGCATATTGTTTGGGTGATTTCCTTTTTCAGATTCAGAACCCACAAAGTCCTATCAGGAGCAGGAGGTAGCTGAGTTAAAAAGGAACAGGCAAAAAGGAAAACAAAGCAAAATTTCCATTAATAATTGATGGAGTAAAATTCCATCAGCAGTAGGGAACATGCCGCTTGTTCATTGGCAACATATTGAAATTCATTTTGTTAGCAGCAAGGGAACCTCTTCAGTAGCTGTCTCATATTCAGGTTAAAAACTTCCCCCTCTGTCAGAAGTAGCATATGGGACCACTGGAACATTCCCACTGAAACTGATGTGCTTTGAAAATAGAAACTTTCACAGCAGGAAGCTGAGATTCCCCGGAGTCGGTCATTTCCAAAAGCTGCCACAAGCTTCATTCATCTAAGGCTCCACTCAATGTCAAACACCTGGCAATGAAGCAACCTGGAAAGCATTCTTCCCAAGTGGGAATTTTTCTCTCTGAATTGTTAACATTTAGAAATGGGACAAGATTTTTTTTTTCCCCTCTGAAAGGCCATCAATACCACATCACTACTGTTTTCAATTGTCCTCTGTGGATATATCTACCTCATCACATACTGAATACAATTAATTACTCCTGATATATTTTCCTACTACATGCAACTTGAACAAATTATAGTCTTAATAAATCGAGTTTTATGGTACAGCAACGCATTACGAATAATTAACATTTTTCCTTTTGTGAACTCACCTACTAGGGCATAGCATAGGTAATTCAAAGATTCAGTAACATCTAAGGACATGCTCTTCTGCCAGATTTCATGTATGTTAATTTATCACCTGTATCATATCATATGTACATTAAATGTAAATGTTCTGTCCATATTAAATGGCCCTTCTCCTTGCAGTTTTCACACCTCAGAAATACTAACTTAAGGAAGTCTTACTCCCATTTTCCAAAGGGAAACTGAGGCACAGAATGACTAAATGGTTTGTTCAGGTTTAAACAGATGGTATGTCTATGCAGCACAATATAAAAAGTTACCTCTAAACCAACCAGTTGCAGCATTAAGAACAAAGCAACTAGATTAACACAGTGTTATATGAAGACCTCACTAGTTTGTCTTATCCATATCTGTGCTTCCAGTGTCTTTACCATAACACTGTATTTTGGGTTTGTCTGCCCAGTGCAACATCTGTGTGACAGCAGTGAGCCAAGCATTGATCTCCAGTATTTTACACGAGTATTTTCACCCCAAGTACTCACTGACTGAATGTGAAAACCATAGAAGAAGGGTAAAGACATAAACTAATACATAGATTTATGGAATTCATGGATTACAAACATATGAATTACAACACAGTCAAGAATTTAAATATTCTTAAATATAAATCATTTGACACAGAAGCCAAGACGATGTACCACAATGACTCCTCAAAAGGTGCACCATCCAATTAGGGCAACCTTCAACATGTCCTTGCTATCATTAGAAGGTGAACAAAGGAAAGAAATTAAGATTATATACTTACACAGGCTATATACATATGCAAAGCTAAGGTATTTCGAGTTGATTTACTTAAAAAACCCCTGCAGGCTATAAATAAGTTGGCTGCATATGGCCCCCTAATGGCTCTCCACGTAACTATTATTATCTGGCAGATTTATATGGTCGTAATGGTAGAACTGAATTTAGAGAGAAGATGTGGAAAAAAACCCAAACCAAAACAGGACAACATTTAACTGAATTTCTAGTTTGAGTTCTCTCCCACTGACATACCAATCTTTGTATTTTTAGGCTATTCCCAGTACAATTACTACTGCACTCACTGTAGAATTATCCTATTATACCTACTGATCTATCAAAAATAATTAAGACCATTATCCCTCTCTTTACACTCCTGACTCTGGTCCATGTTATTTGTTCCCTTGGTGTCCTTGGATTCTGCCCTCCTACTTCAGTTTAGTCTGACACTCCTCTCCTATACTTTCAAGTGCTTGGATCATTTAGGACTTACCACAAACAATAAAAAAAATCAGTCCAACAATTGAACAAGCTGGATATATACTGGATTGCAGTGCAAACATTATGTGACTGTGACAAAGAGAGTTATTTCAATAGTACCATGAAAAGTATTTCAAGCTTTATTACCAGAAGATCTTTCTCCTTCCCCAGAAGTGGATTTCTATCTCCATATGGTTGCTTCCATGTTTCTTCTGGCCAACATAGTTCTCCTCTCAAACACTAAAATCACTTCCCTGCCGCTATTCCATTATTACAACTCCTGGCAGAATGAAACAGCTCCTAAAAACACAGCTAGAGCACCCATTGCAAGATGCCATTGACAGAAAACTGAAACATCATGGTTGAGACAGCAGGATGACCATGAGCCAGCAATGCACCCTCACGGTCAAGAAGGCCAATGGCATCCTGGGGTGTATTAGAAGGGGTGTGGTTAGTAGGTTGAGAGGGGTTCCCCTCCCCCTCTACTCTGCCCTAGTGAGACCTCATCTGGAATATTGTGTTCAGTTCCGGGCCACTCAGTTCAAGAAGGACAGGGAGCTGCTTGAAAGAGTCCAGTGCAGAGCCACAAAGATGATTACGGGAGTGGAGCATCTTCCTTATGATGAAAGGCTGAGGGAGCTGGGTCTCTTTAGCTTGGAGGAGACTGAGGGGTGACCT
>WTSP01015801.1:0-26243 GCA_025331215.1 Actenoides lindsayi | reverse complement strand
TCCTATGTGACCTGCTCTAGGTGGTCCTGTTCTGGCAGGGGGGTTGGACTAGATGATCTTTCAAGGTCCCTTCCAACCCTTAACATTCTGTGATACTTGGAGAGGGGACAAAACCCATGAACATGCATTTGCAATGCAAGACAACACGATTACAACTGCTTGATACTGACAGCAGGGATGCTGCCATTTAAGTTATCGTTACTTCTACAGGAGCAGCCAAAGTACTAGGGCTCCATCCATCCTCTGATACTCTATACAGAATTTCAGAGCAGCAAATGAGCAGACAAATTAATACAGAGAAGATATTCAGGAAAACAAACAACACTGAAAATATCCTTTATTCAGTGCTGTATTATTGCCTTGTATGGAATAAACTTTATAGTAAGTCTCACTGTTTGCTAGAAGACTAGATACACAGACATGTTTGTGTTGAGCAAGCTCTTTTGTTGAGAACCAACAGTAGAGCCCAAGGTACGAATCTGCAGATTTTCTGAAACAAGCAAACAAAACTGTAACTCATAATTCTGAGTACTACATAGTTTAAATAATTATTAAATTAATTTGTTGTCCCTCTTGTATAACTAAATCTATTTTCCAGGAAAACACGCAAACTTTCCTCTTAAGTTCTGTAGCACCTACTTTCATGGAAACATTTCCTTCTGCAATTCCAGATGCTAATGGACCTAACTCCCAGAGCTCTGTTCAAAGCAACCAGTCTCACTCTTCAGATATCCTCTTTTTCTTTTACACCAGCATCCATAATAAACCAATTTACCTTTTGGTATTCTGTGTTGATGTTAGTGGCATACTTCCATCTGAATGCCTGATGCACTTTGTGCTCTTGTCAATAAATAACTGGATTCAGGCAGAAAACTGTGAAATCTAAAATCAGCTACAAAATGCCCATTTTAAAAAAAGAAAATAGCTTTTATTAAAAAAGAAAAAAAGAAAAAAGAAAAGCCATTTCTGGGTTCTAAATGATATAAAGATATAAAACTTTGCTTATCATTAAAAAAATCAACAAAAGTGTTACAGATATCAAAGTCCATCCGCATTTAGTATGTGATGCCCAAGTCAGACCAGAAAAAGAGATAAGATAAATTATCTCTAAGAACTGAGAGAACAACCAAGCTAAAAAGACAACTGCAATTCTGGTGCTGGAAAAAGAATATGACTTTTGGTCATTTAATATGTAGAATAAAGTTTTGACTATTCTCTTCTAATGAATCCCAGAATTTGGTAGAGGAGGAACGCCACCATCCCTGAAGAGTATTTCAAAAATGTTTTATTTTGCAGCTAGGGTTCATATATAAACTAGTAACAGATAATATGCTGATGCAGATCAGTGCTTTGTAACTAGAGTTGATGTAAAACTCTGTCCAAGAACTAAGGATGAAAAGAATTTAATTGGATCAGATAATCTCAGCAAAATAGGCTTGCTAGATCTAGTCAAGATTTGGGGTGCTGTCCAACTTAATATTTCCTATTTACGATGGCCTCACCAGGAGAAAATCAAAACATGACAAATTCTGCAAATACTGTATAATCAGCCCTTGCAAATAATTAATTCTTTAGGATTAAGATAAAACCTACTTACACTTTTCTACTTTATTTTCTGAGATTACTGAAAACATAAAATTTTAAATCTAAAAGCAAGTTTCCACTTGTTACAACTCTTCCTTTTAAAATGAGTTACCTTTCCATCACCTTTAACTCCACACATTTTGCCTAAAATAGAAAGACTAAAAAATCAGCTTTACATTTCATGTATTTTACCATGGAACAAAGGAAGAGTATCTAGAAATATGAAAAAAAACCCAAACACCCCCCACCCCAAAAAAACCCCCAACCCCAAGGGTAAATATGAACTGCAGTATTTAGTCCAGTAACTATTCACACAAGTGGAAAAAGGCAGGGGGAAAGCCAAGTCCATCATGAAACATATTATATAGAATAGTCTTGGGGTTTTTTTGTTTGTTTGGTTTTGGTTGGTTGGTTTTTTTAACAAATGAAAGCTACAAGTAACACTGCTTCATTGCTTCACTTTAACAAAATGGAACGTTCCTCCTTGTTAAGACAGTATTTTGGTTTAAAAAGTGAGTGTCGGGGTATTTGGGCATTTCCAAAATTCAGAATCTGTTACATGTGAAATCCCAAAGAAGCAGTGTCAAACCTCTTGGAAGTGCATAAAACACTGCACGTAGCTATCGTAGGATTCAGGTACTGGAAGAAACTGTTTCTTGTCTTCCACAGTCTCCAGTGTGAGTATGTAATGCTGGTCATATCCCTTCATGAAATGTTCTGAAGCAAAGAGCAAGAGTCCCTCATTTCTAATCACTGGAAAAGAAGTTCCCTTTTCCATGTACTTATACTAAGTTCTTAAATATTTTTACTAATGCAGTATTGAGCTTTAAAGTAGAAGTACTACATACAATTTAGGGATAGAATTGTGTGGCGCTGCCATGCTGAATTAAGAATTTATGTGAGTAAAGCAATACATATATTAATTTAAATTACTAGGGGTAGAAGGGGAATACTCCTCACAGCTATCCTGAAATTCCAGAATGTGTGTCTAAAATACATTTTTCTTGTTACGTTAACAAAGACATGAAAACCAAAGAGCCTTTTAATTCTCAATTTCTGTACTGTAAACACTTTGGAACAGGGACTCTTAAAGAAAAGTGATTTAGTGATGTTTCTACACTGCTTATCACGTGCTAACCAGTCCACTCATATTTCTAAAAGCTCTGTCAATAATGGATTTCAAACAGATCTAGCAGCATTGGTTCAAATGTGCAACACATGCAGGGACGCATAAAGCCACCATGGCTTCCCAGAGTTGTAGGATGTAGACTAACAAGCCCCACAGTTATACCTGCAATCAACTAAAGTCAGTCTGACTACAAACCTCCCCCACCCAAGAGGAGGTGACAACTAGGGGATTTTCAGAATTTCTTCTACATTCAGGATTGTCAGGATGGAAAAAAAGGCTTCTTAGAAGCCTGAATGGCTCCACATGAGGATCCAGGAAGGCTCAGGAATAACAAAGGCCTACCAAAGCTCGAAAAACACTAGGCTTATATGCATCCAAGCACCGAACAATGTGGAACAAGGGAGAGAGACTGTCTAGAACAGTTATGGCTTTAACCTCTCTCCAATGCGGCTTTTTAATTTGCTCTGGTCACTTCTCTGAATGAAAATTCTCAAAAAGCACATTATCATCTTTGTACACATTTGTACTGTATCATTCACAAATCTAACAGTGATTTATCAAAACTCAGTGAATTAACAATTTAAGCTAAATCAATAGAAGTGTCTATATATGTATGTGTGTCAATGTATGTGTTTAAATCGATATATGACTTTGAACTGGGGTAACCAAGTAACATGAAAGATCCAAAGACTTTAGTTACAACACAGTAACTTCTGTAAAGTGGCTATCTTCCAATGTTAACAGCTTTCCAGCTACACCACTTCAAGTCTGGGATACAAACCCAGCTTTACTATCTCTGCATGAGAAGCCTTCCATACAATGAAACATTATCAGTGGCAACTAAAAAGCCAATCCAGTGCTGTTGGGGAAATACTCCCATTATAAATATACTAATACTATAAAAATTCAGTAGATAAATATAGATATATGACAAGAAAAACCTGCTGATATGCTCACTTCACACTTAGTACCATCGAATTTAAAAGCAAGATAAAATTCAAGCCTATCTGCAGAACCATAGCACTAATCAATTCTGAAATTCTCCAATATCCTGTTCAATAAATGGTACAACAGCTCAACTCAAAAGATTTGAATATGAATCCCTTACTAAAAATATGTCTTTGCATCAAATGTGTTTTCATACCTTTGGTAGGATCAAAAATAAAAAAGAAAAGTAGAGTCCAAGGAAAAAGACATTCTGCATTGCAGGCTTACACTAGCCAATGATAATAAAAAGGTTAAATGCAGGCATGTTCATACAACTTCACTGCCTTTATCCAGGGTTATGAGAATAACTGTACGAGAAAGCTCTGAGAAGGCTACTTGAGAAGAGTCATCACTTCTATGACCTTGACACTGGTTGGTCCCACAACTTCTATACAATTTAGTGATGTGCGAGAACAGATGATGGTGCAATACATAGAAATGGCAGCATTTAAAATTCATAGTAGCATAAGGCCATTACTTTTCCCACTGGGCCACTTGAACTTTAATAATGTCTGACCTAGTTGGCCAATAAGTTCTAGCAGCAGACAGAGGAAAATTGTCAGTATTAGATACTGTTTGAATGATTTTTCATTTAGAAAGACTTAGAAGTTCCTTTAAGAACAGGGCACCAATTCTTCCTGTGGACACCTCATTTTTTGGTACCTGCTGTAACAGCCCATATATTTTAAAACAACTGCAGACTATGAACAATCTGTATTGGACGTGGAAAAACTAAAATGCAGAGGTAAATATGAATTATCAATAGAGGTGATGATCACAAAATAATGCTAGCTCTTTGTAGAAATAAATTCCACCTTCCTTCACCCACACCACAAAAATTTAATTTTCAATAGTGGTAATACAAAAGTAACTCAAAATATGCCACATTCAAATGATTACAAAGTATTTCTGATCAAGCACCGAAAATGAAAAGACAAGTCAGAATAAAGACATTATTTTTTCATTTGCACATATATATTTATGATGAGAACAACAACATAATGCTTTAACAGTGGATAAACATTGGCAGATATTATGGTTAAAAATGGAACTCTGAAAATAGAGGAAAAGAAGGGTGGTATTTCCAAATGAAAAGAAATTACTTTTCGCTCTTATCATCTTAGTAAGCAAATACAGAAAGTAGTTAGTAATTTGTCTGAGATATTGTTCTGATATTTTTTCTTTCCAGAGTTAAACAGCACAGTGCTTGTTGCATGAATATTTGAAACCTACTTGAATGCCAAACCCACTAAGAGACCATTGTAAGTAAATACTCTTTCACTAACGTTTCAAGTAAAGTATGTTCTATAAAAACATAAAACTGTTTTTTAAGGTTCAATCTTCAAGCTGAAGACTATTTTCAGATGCGATACAGAATCAAAATATATTCACAACAAAGGCTTTGAAAATACAGTGTCAGGGCTAACAGATGAAATTAAAACTCAAATATGTTAACATCAGGCTTAAATGACTACTGAATCTTTTCACCTTATACATATCAGAACTTATCTGTCACCCTTTGATAATCTAGTCAGGGAGTCTATTAACAAATGAAACTGATAGGAGCTAAATAGGGTTTGCCTCCCACATACACCTTGAAAATCATACTATTTGTCCTCCATCTCCTGGTATACTCCAAAATTCTCCTTTTAACTCTACCAACACAATTTCTCAAAAAACTAAATAAAAACAAAGCAAGGCTAACATAAGCAGATGATTTGCTATGTCCTTGTACTCAACTATTCTTAGTTTCTTAGCAAGAAGAAAAGTTTCTTAATAACCAGGAAAGAATCAGTAAACACATCCCAAAGCAGAGGCATACAGCAGCATACCAGAGACTGAGAAAAAAGAAAATGCCTTGTTTTCACTTAACTGTACAGTATCCACACTTTATTTCACTCTAGTTAAGATTATACAAAAAATCATGCTTGCAAGTTTGAACTCTTCCTCATAGCACTGCAATCTAAATGTTGAACCATTAGACAAAATACACAAAATTTGTAGTTACCTGATGATGGTTGTGCAAAGAAAGATGCTCCTCAGCTGCAACAGCAATGGACCTCAACAAACACTTAGGGCAAAGAAGCTACAGTTTAAACCAGGGGTTTGTCCCTCACCTTTTCTATCTGCCCTCTTGATAGGGCCAAGGAACATACGCTGGAACAACATTTACTTAATAGGCTATTACTGGAAAGAAATATTTGATATATTAATTTTGCGTTTCTCTTCCTCACTTTTTTGGATAATAGTATCATGCTACTTCCCCTTCCCACCAGGAAAAAAATCCAATTATAGAATACCTTGTCAAGAGAAGTTCTTCAGACTAATCTTACATTTCCTGATTGTGGAGAAAGTGGAAAATCATTCTCCTTTATACTTTTTTTTCTTCAAACCTATATTGTCCTGTATAAACTAGATGTTTAAATTCAATTTTAGAAAACTATTTTTAAGAGTGAATGACAATTTGAAGTTAATTAGACTGTTCACTTTACCTTTAAAAATTAGTCTCTATGAAAAAAGCTTATCTGTGCCCATTTGAAACTAAATAAATCCCCAAACACTCTTAAACAATTTGCTCCTAAAAATATATAATCAAATTTAGAAAACTATAAATTATATTTAAATTTATTATTTACAAGCAATTAATTATGAAGACAGCCAGGTGGCTTTCATTACATAAATTACTGTTAATGACACTTGCCTCATGCTGCTACTGTATCTAGCATTTGCATGCATCGCATGTCAAGCACACATACTGTTGCACAGCTATCTCTAGGGTAAAAAGTGAACACCTTAAGTCAAAAAAAAGCTTCCAGTAACAAAATCATAATTGTTAATTCCTTAAACAAGTCAGGATCTTATTAATGTTTCCCATGTACAGAATACAATTTAAAGAATTTTAGGTCTGTCAAACATGGATGACACAGAAGAGCAGTTCCAAGTAAATTCCGGTTTTGGGAATGATACAGATTTAAAACAAGAAATGAATTCTCTTACAGCTAGTCTCCTGCAGATTTTTAGTCTTAAACCCTAGACAGTGTTTATAATTTAAAAGTTTATAATCTTAAAGCTACTTGTAATTAGAACACAAAAGGAAAAATATCTGAATCATTCTTGTCTATCTACCTACCCAACAGTGCAGTACTTGGCCTTAAGTTATACTATCTATGTAGATATTGACAAAGTCTACTCTCAGCCCCAGGGGTATAGCTTGCTGTGCCACAGAGGGAATAAACTAATTTAATTCTACTACATACTTCCCATTGGAAAGATGGTAGAAATGCACTAAGAAGGAAACACAGCTGTTCCTTTTTACTAGTGGTCTTCCACCACTCATTTTTTAAAAGCCGTCTGCCTACAACTGGCAGGCAATATGAAGGGAACATCTTACAAGAGGCCATCACAGCATTATGTTATGCTACTGTAAAACTTCTCTAACCTTCTTTTCCACTCTGGCATTTTCCTTTCCCTTCCTTCTCTTTCCAAATAATTTATTTTTTGGTGTTCTTTGTACTGCTTTGGAAATCTGTAAAATGACTATATGCTTGGCTTCTTGCAGTGCCATGGAAAAAGTCTGGTTTCCAGAAAAATTCTTATTCCATGCACTAACTAAATGGAATCATCCATTCAGTTGGTGAATGTGCTCACCAGGCCTCTCTCCATCATTTACCGGAAGTCCTGACTAACTGGGGAGGACCCAGTGAACAGCAGGGCAGCAAGTGTGACTCCCATCTATAAGGCCAATAGGAGGATCTGGGGAACTACAGATCTGTCAGCCTGACCTCCGAGCCGGGGAAGGTCATGGAGAAGATCACCTTGAGTGCCATTAAACACCATATACAGGACAACCAGGTGATCAGGTCCAGTCAGCATGGGTTCACGAAAGGCAGGTCCTGCTTGACATACCTATCTCCTTCTATGACAAGATGACCTACCTAGTGGATGAGGGAAAGGCTATGGATGTTGTCTACTTGGACTTCTGTAAAGCCTTGACACTGTTTCCCACAGCATCTTCATAAAATAAATGTCTGCCCTAGGTCTGGACAGGCATATACTCTCTTGGGTAAAACACTGGCTGGATGGCCAGGCCCAAACAATGGTGGTGAACAGAGTTAAATCCAGCTGATGGCTGGTCACAAGCAGTGTTCCTCAGAGTTCAGTATTGGGACCATTTCTATTTAACATCTTTATCAATGATCTTGATGAGAAGACATCAAGTTGGGTGGGAGTGTTGATTTGCTTGAGGGCAGGAGGCTCTTCAGAGGCACTTGGACAGGCTGGATTGATGGGCTGAGGCCAATCATATAAGCTTCGACACAGTAAAGTACTGGGTCCTTCACATGGGCCACAACAACCCCATGCAATGCTACAGGCTTGGGGAACAGTCGCTGGAAAGCTGTCTGGCAGAAAGGGACCTGTGGTTGCTGATCAACAGCCAGCTGAATATGAGCCAGCAGTGTGCCCAGGTGGCTAAGAAGGTCAACAGCATCCTGGCTTGTATAAGAAATCGTGTGGCCAGCAGGACCAGGAAGGTGATTGAGGTGATTTTCCCTCTGTACTTGGCATTGGTGAGGCTGCACCTCGAGTAATGTGTTCAGTTTTGGGCACATTAATACAAGAAGGACATTGAGGTGCTAGAGTAGGTCCAGAGAAGAGCAACTAAGCTTGTGAAGAGCCTGGAGAACAAGTCTCATGAAGAACAGCTGATGGAACTGTGGCTATTTAGTCTGAAGAAAAGGAGGCTGAGGGGAGACTTTACTGCTCTCCACAACTACCTGAAATGACCTTGCAGAGATGTGGGGGCTGGTCTCTTCTCACAGGTAACTAGTAATAGAACAAGAAGGAATGGCCTTAAGCTGTACCCGGGAAGGTTTAAACTGGATGTTAGGAAAAATTTTTTCACTGAAAGGGTTGTCGGGCATTGGAACAGGCTGCCCAGGGAGATGGTTGAGTCACCATACCTGGATGTGTTTAAAAGCAGTATAGAAGTGGTGCTTGGGGATAAGACTTAGTGCTGGACTTGGTAGAAGAGGGTTAATGGTTGGAGTTGAGGATCTTAAAGGTCTTTTCCAACCTAGATGATTCTATGGTCTCTCATGTAAACAGTCAATAGGTTCACCATATAGCATCACCTTCATTAAGCACCAGAATTTGACTAGTCTTGGTCAAATGGGCCCACAGGCCTTGGTAAATAACTGTGGAAGCCAAGGAAGAATGAAAACTAGTCCAACATCACAAATTTGACCTATGTTAAAATAAACTGAAGATGACCTCAACACGCTTCAAGTCATGACTCACTGACATTTCTTAGTTTTCTGGGAGTTGCCAAAAAAACATACTAAAAAACATACACCGCTGTCTTCACAGTAAGTAAATAGGGACTGGATCTGCACAAACCAAAACAAAACCAAAAAAACCCCCCCCCCCCCCCCCCATCCCAACAAAATCCCTGAGAAGGGTGTAACTAAACTTCGCTGGAACTCAGTGATATTTGACCGTTAACATCCTCCAGGCAGCTTTCACAAAGGCCTCACACAAAACTTCCCAACTCTATCCTTTCACATTTTAAAGTCTCTATATATTGTAGTAAAGCAGAAAGCACTTTTAACTAAAGGGCATCTGAATATGTTTCCCAATCAAAAACAGGGTTGTTGAGACCTAGTTTATGGAAACCAAAAGATTTAGAGGGAAGAAGGGAGCTAAACCATAAATTGATACTAATGTGAGGTGGATATCCTTTGTTTTCAAAATTCTCTTTTTAAGAATAAGTAAAAGTTTCTTCTATCAACTTCCATTTTAAAGTAATTTCTCCTTCCCTACAACAGTAAAGCTTTAAGGCCAAGAACAGACAAAATGACATGAACGTAATTTTTAGCAGAGCAGATATGCAAATACTTTTTTCTCTCGATACCCCAAAATATTTTCTTAATGAACCACTTCCCACTAAAACAACCACAAAAAAAATCTTTTAAGTTAAAGTTATGTCTGTTCATATGTAATCTGTTACCTGGATTAAAAAAAAAAAAAAAGCAGAAGGCCTCTCTAGCCACCTAATCACCATATCAATGACACATGCCACAACAGAGAAGCACTAGTTTATTTGATTGATCATGGTAGATAAACTCCAAATAACAGAGAAATTAACAAATGCTTGACATTTGCTCAACATCCATTATTCTGACACTGCTTTCAGGATTTCAAAGCCTGGGAGTATGCTTAATCAACATTCATATTCCCTAGTGAGCTACAGGCACCATATTGCGCCCCGCCTTAGTACTGATGAAAACTGCATATTGGCCATTTCCAAAATGTTCTGGGACTCCACACAGGGCCCCTTCTCTCCCTTGTTCCTGTTCTGCAGTTTTCTTTTAAACACTTCCAAGACAAAAGCATCTGCCAGTTTTTCTCTCTGGGGATGTATGCAAAATGAACTTAACAGTTTTAAGGCAGGAGAAACCCTCACATCTAAATTCATTCATAGGACAGAAAAGGGCCTAAGAGGCCTCTCTAGGGGCAAAACCCTGCTGAAATTTTCCCCGACAACAGTGGGAGCTTTATAAAATCTAAGTCCAGACAATTTCCAATTCAAATGCCCAGCATAGCATGACCTTTGTCAGATCTATGAGCCCTAGATGCACCCACTATTTTTTTATTCTAACCAGCACAGACATTAGACAGGGCACTATTGCTAAGCAGGAGGTTGAATATTTGCATGCTCTTCTATTGTGAAAATGTAACAGTGACAGCACTGTGTCGAATTCTTTTCCCCCTAGAACTTTAACTCCATAGGAGAGGCATAGCTGACAGATGACTCTCCCAACATCTGTGTTATGTACACTGCACAGCTGAGGAACCTTGGATCACTGTCACGGCTTCTCGGAGATGACCTACACCTTTCTTATATCTACCCATGATCAAAAAAGTAAAATAAAAATTAGAAAACACCATTTTTTTAAATGAAAAATAAATATGGCAAGAAAGATTAACATAATTTAGTCATTAAGCTGTTCACATAGCAGCACACCATATGTTGTATAAATGTCCTATACAAAATAATTTATCAGACCTGACATGTTGCACATCATATTGTATTATTTAATATGCTTACTAAAATTTCATGGATCAAGCACCACTTCTGAAAGCATACAGAAAGCCCTACAAAATGTTTCTTCATCTTCTGTGATTTATTTTGATTACCTTTTACAGCTACATGATAAAGTGGAACTTGCAAAATTATGAGGTTAAGGTTTACACAGCTATTGCTTTATATACTAAAATATAACAAATGGTTCCATGTCTATATACCATTTTATTTGCACTTAATATGCAGAAGCATATTAAACTAAGCATGTTGCTTTCCACTGAATATTTTCATAATTTTAACTGGTGATTTCAGTAAACATCCTGATCCGCTAATGCAAGATTCCATTGAGAGATATATATGTCCTCGATAAAAAGACTAAAGAGCTAAGAATTACAAGCAAACAACTAACATGTGATACGAACAGATACAAACAGGCCAACTCAAACCTAGGAATACATAGAAATGTATTAATTTCTACATAGTAGCCAAAACATTTGAATAATATTTTTCAATTCTTGAGATTTAAAATGTCAGAATGGCAAGCATCTACACCCAGATAAATGGGCAAAATTCTCTATCCAGAAACCTCAAACCCACAAAAATAATAATTTGTAAGAATGATTGCCTGGCACTGGTGAGATCAGTGTCTAAATAGTAAATTAAAACAAAAAGTGTAACCAACAAGCTGGTGGATAATAGTTGTTGGGCAACCGATGGGATTTGTTTGGAAACAACTCCGTGCTTATAAGACACACCAAAGATATAGATATGGCTAGAAAAATATTTTGCCTGAAATCACACACTTACTCTATTCTCCTTTTTCTCTCTCAGACTACTGATGTCAAAGGAACACAATACAAATTAGATTTAAAAATGTAGTCCGATCTCTCTTTTTGGTTAATAATTAAATACTCCTGTTTCTAATAATAGGATAAAGGAAAACATATTCCTGTTCCAGATAATTCACTGCAATTAGGTCATTAAAAACTTATTTGGAATGGAACTTGCTTGGCCTATTGGGAGAACTTGCCAACTGGCCAAATCAAATCTTCCCTTTTAAGCTCTGTAAGAACCAGAAATCTAGCTTATGAGTTACTTTTATCTTTTTACATTTTGTGTTTCCAAGATAACGCTCTTGTCTAGGAACACACATTGCTCAGCTGTGTTGAAAACTGAGGGACAGATGCATTGACAACATGCATTTTATATTAATCCAGGAAATGGCTAATGTTCAACAAGCTTTACATCTGTAGGAACCTATGCTCACCCTCGCTATTAGTTATCATACTCTGCACTGATTGTAGCCTCATAACACACATCTGCATTCCACAGAAGAAATGCAGTAAGGAACTGGACATTACCAGTATCAATAGTGGACTGATAAGAAGTTCTGCCATCTCACAGCAAACCACAAACGAAAACAGAAATACATGGTGTCGTTACTGGTGTATGGGTCCTCAGTTAACAATGAGGAACTCCAAAAGACCCTTTATATTAATTCAGTCACAGAAGAGAGCATTACATCTACTTGGGTCATAGTTTTTATGTTGTCTTTGAAACAGTTTCAGACAGGCTGCATTACATAAGAGACTACCTTTGCTATCACATGGATCTTACTCAAAGAAATACTTGAAAACATCCTGCTTTCCATGGAAGAAGACTGTGTGCTATCTTAGGACATTGTTATTCAGTTCTGAAGATTCTGGAGGTACCCGGAAATCAATGCCATCAAATGCTTCCAAGACCTTACACGCCTAGACAGAGATATACAAATAGAGAACATTCACCCCAAAATAAAGTCCTCTTCAGCACCACATCCTGACCTGAAGCCTTTTTGCCAGTTTGGATGGACAGCAACACTTGCTTGAACAGCCTATTCAGATGAGGAGTATAAAGCAAGGGACTGAAGTTCAAGAATTTTCCAGCATAAATCAGTGAGACTGTCATTATCAATCAGACTACTGGATATCCTGGTGTGCGCACTGGAAGGGATAATGTATCCCGTTCATATCACTGCCACATTCAAAATGTTATGGACACTAGAATCAAAAAAATCCCCAAATATGTATGAAAATAAACAGTAAGATAGATAAAAATGCCTTAGATGCTGACAAAACAGAAGTTTTCAACCTAAAGAGTCCACAAGCCAAACCATTTTGCCCACAACAGGCGCAGATTCCAATTTGGCAAATTTAAGCCTGCTGACAAGAAGTTCATTTATTTTGAATTCTTCATTTGAAGCCCATGGACAACAATGACTCCATGAAATACAAGTTGAAAACTAATGATAGAGCATGAAATCTTAGCATGCCAATGGGAGTTTGAAATCTACTTGTATGGTACCAATTAGCGAAACAAATAAATGAACAAGGCTTTTAACCATCACTGGATCTGAAGAAAATAGAGCAGTATTTTTCCTCTCCTCTTCCAAGGCTGTTGGGTTTTTTGGTAATAATTGCCTATTAGGACAGTCTTACAAGGCAATTTTAGTAGCATCTGCCACTGTATTCCATATTCTTCCAGAAATTAATCCTTAAAATTATGTCACTCAGTTTGAAGTATAATACAAGCTTCCGAGACTTTCACATTGCAAATAGATATGGTATTTTCACCAGGAACTTAAAGGAATAAACAATTAAAAAATTACTCTCACAGAAGCATATATGTTATTTTATGAAGTGATGTCATAAGCTATGGGGCATATATCAGGACAAAAATGGTCGTAGTAATTAATTTAGGTAATAAATCATAGGTCCTGCCAACAATGACAGCAAACAGATGCTAACAAGAAAATGTATTATTTAATATTGTCATGTGTTATAAAAATGTAAGTGTTTAGGACACGTCTTAAATTTTTATAATAATATGCATTTAATACATTACTGTTTTGACACATACAAGAACCAAATTTATAGGTCTCATTCGGCACTTGCTTTCTCTTCTGTGAACACAGAATGGATTCCTGAGGGGGAAAAAAGCTCAAGAAGTGAGTGCTTCAAACAGATGTTTGCAACAAAATCAAGTTGTTTGTCTTGCTGTCTTGAAGTAAATATCGTAAGCACTGAATCTCATTAGAAAATGACAACCAACACATTTGCCTTTATATAAGGAGAATTTTTCCCTAAAAGTCCCCAGAAAATTCAAACCATTAAGTTTATCTATACATATGGACAGCAAAAGATCTTTTCATTTGCTCCAAAGTTAAAAAAATAATTCAGTACAATCCTTACCATCAGAATGTCAGTATTGAATAGCTCTCAATAAGGCTGCTAAGTTATAAAAACAGCATTAAGTTTTATTTTCCATTGTGTCTTATTATTTGTTTCCTACATCACTTTAAGTAATGCCATGGAATGCTACAATGATTTTCACCAACTGCATCCCTCGCAAAAATGCCAACGCCAAAACAAAATCTATGTCAGTTATTAAAACCGTGATCTATTCCATTCTTTCCGCACGTAGCCACCCTCCTCTCAGGACTCTGAAAGCCAGACAGAACGATGATCTGATTCAAGTACTGACATCTGAAAGCACAGGAAATGTAATTACGCCTCTTGGAAAGCCCAGCCACACTGAACAGAACCACTGTGCATACACCTTTCCCAGCACTGCATCTCTGCTGCTGTACAGCCCTGCTGCATAAGGTCCCTCGGCAGGAGGGTCAATTGTTTTTAAGAAGATCACTGCTTTTTCCAAACATTTCTGTTTTGCTTTAAGGGAACTGTCTGGATACTAAACACCCCTGTTTGCATTCTGTTTCACTTTCATTTTCAATCAACTCCTCCAGGTATCAGCACAGTTCCTTTCTTGGAAGTGCTCCATTCAATCCTTTAGAACACTTGAGAAAGCAGTGATCAGAGTATGGAAAGTAAATTTTCTTCATTAAATCTACTGAAGCAGATATTAAAAATGCATTTAATATACTGGGGATGGCTGGTGGGCATCACTGACTGTGACAGGCCAGTTACTGATGAGCTGCTGTCAGATGGCCTTCTCAGCAGGGATCTGTGTCTAAGGCTGCTGAAGGACAGCAATATCTTCCCTTGTGTGTAAGCTCTATTCATCTCCCAAGTATTTACTAAATCACAGACCTCTGCACACAAACCCAGTGTTTCAGCACATGCTAACAAATGATGGATGGCCTAGTCAATTCGTTATGTCCTGAAAGCGTGATTTCCTGCCATTCCAATCATCAAACCTCTAGAGCCTTCAGAGCTGATCAGTCCTGGAGAATATATTTTGCAGGCTCTATTAAAGGAGTAGAGGTTCTTTCCATTAGTCTCAAACTTTTTTTTTTTTTTTTTCCCCCTCTAGCTGATTTAAAGAGAACTCCCTCCTTCCCCCTCCTTCCAACAGCACCACCGCTACCACTCAACTGTGTATTCAGGGCATGTACTGTTAGTATGTTAGTAAAACAGCACGCCTGGAACACCAACCAGTTAAAAAGACATGATTTTGTTTGTGACTACTATAAAACACAACAATCTTTTATTTAAATTCATCTATATGTCTTTATTATGTAACCTAGACAACCCCAAAACATTTTGTAACTTAGTGTCTTTGATCAAGTACCTTTTACAGCAAGAGAGTGCTCAAAAGGACCTGTTTTCTTTGGATTTGCCTAGTGAAACATATCAGAGCTCTCTTAACTGTGTTCCTCCTAAAACCATAAGCCACTTAGGAATAAACTTCTGAGGTTCCAAAGACAGGTTAGCTGTCAAAGAAATAAAGCTTCTAAATTTTGCCCTTTTCATAGCAAGGCAATATACTTGACAGTCTTTATTCTACATGCTAGAGGAGAAATTTTATTTAGCTTAACTATTCAATTATCTCTAGGAACAGAATATACATACCTCACGCTTCTTAGTCTGAAACACCGAGTTTCAAATGAGTTAGTCCACAGCTGTTGAAGGTACAGCATGGTCTTTGAAGGTGGTATAACATATGTGAGTAAACTTCAGGTAAATAAGCATTTGGCTACCCTGAAATGCAAAGATCTTGGATTTCTTTGCTTGCTAGGTGTGATTCAGTCATAGCCAGCACAAACCAACCCACATTGCCCTACCGTTCACCTCAACCTTGACCTGGAAATTAAACTCACTTTTATTGCACACAAAGGTCATCTGTGTTAGGTCAAAATTCAAAGTCCCTTGTCAGCTAAGGTTGATATATTCCAACCTTTCCTACTCTAATGCATCGAATTTTTCATGGTGAGGTCATATTCAGCAGACAGTGTATTCAGCAATTTATTGTGCCATTGTAATATAGCCCAGAATATGATTGTCCAAAAAACAACGCATGAATAAAATATTTTCCCCTCTGATGCCGCAAATCCCCTCTGCTCACAAAGCTCTTGTCTTGACTTGTTTGCAGGCTTCATAAGAATGATACAGTATGGAACTGTTTCTGAAGTACAATCAAGAATTACCATTTTTATTATAACTGTCCCTAAGTACAAGCAACATGAATATAATGGTATCCTAAAATCCACCAGTCAATTAAAATGCACATATGGTCAGAGTTAAAACTTCCACTTCATCCTTCCTTAACAACCACCATAATCTGGCCCTTAAATCTACAGACATCTGTTGGTCTGCCTGATGACACCAAGCTTGCTTTAGAATGAAATACTTAGAAAAAAGACAGTACCACAAGACTTATATTCCTATCCTACTGGTGATCATCACAACCAGGGAATTTGTGAAGTGGCAAAAAGTACAACCAGATTAGACTTAATGAAGCAACAGAGTAATATACAGTGGAGTAATACACAGTGTGACCAAGTCCCCTGGCTTTGACATATAAAAGGATTTTCTTTCTTTCTTTTTCTGCTCCCTCCCCTCCACCTTCTTTCTCTACTACTTTCCCTTTTTCTCTTCTTTCTCTTTATCTATTTCCCTTTCTTTTTATACTTTTTTCCCTCTTTTTTCCTGTTTTCTTTTCTTTTTTTTTTTTTTCCCCCTTTTCTTTTCTTTTCCTTTCCCTCTTATATTTTGTCTTTTCCCTCTTGTCTACATTTTTGTCTTTTTGCTTTTTCCTGTATTTTCCTTTCTTTTTCTCTATCCTTTTTTCTTTTTTTTCTCTCTGTATGTTTTTCTTTTTTTTTATCTTTCTTTCTCTCTTTCTTTCTTTTCTTCGGTATTAAACAAGAACACCTAACACACAGGTACAACAGACTCAGATGCATTTTCAAATTAGAGGGAACTAATTCCACGTCTGCTTTAAGAGGCCCCCTCCAATCATTGTATTTCACCACCAAATCTTCAAAGGATATAAGAGTGACTTCTAAGAGGTTTGTATAAATTCCTCAAGACCAAAGAGGCTTTCCCTTTACTCAACCAAAATGAATTTCACAAGTCTAGTCCTGTTCTGTGTGATTATTTTTTTTTGTTTGTTTTTTTTTTTAATACACAATGAATTGTACTCCCATATGGTAGTACTTCCCATATTGGAAGGGTAAAAGGTTAAGAGAGAAGCAAGAGACTAATCAGAAAGTACAACCTTAAATTTGGTTGCATATTTCATGCAAAATGTCAAGACTAACCTTCTAAACAACTTTGCATTTTGCTAGGCTGGACAAGATATGTGGGAATTCTTGTAAGAAAGAGGATGATTACACTTATAAAAACTGTAACTGAAAACTCAAATAGACTTCTATTAAAATTAACTTTCATATTGACACATGCTTATACATATCTACTTTTCAATAACAGATAACATGCAAACAACTCAAAAAGAACATTTCCATCTGTTTTCAAACAAATCCAGAAGGCATGCATGTCCTGAAAATCTAGAATTTACACATGCCAACATAAGAATTTTCTCTCTAAATCCTGTCTGTTGGTATTGGAGAGACCCAAAACTGAGCAAAACTCTATTTCCCATTCTACTCTGAAAGCTTCCAATGCTATCAATATGCAGCTTTTTATGTAAGTAACTTACATTTCATCTAATGAATAAAGGAGGAGACAAAGTTCTTCTGAATTAAGTGCTGATTTAGTTAATTTCTGTCATGCAACACTTTGTATTACAGGGGGGGATTAGTTTCCTTCCTATGTAGGGTCATAGAATAAGCAGAAGCTTATTAGCAAGATATACCAAATCCAACCTCTTACAAGTTTTTAAGGCTTGTTCAGTGTAATTTAAGTGAAAAGAGAAAACCTGTACCACTCTCTGGTTTAGCCTATCAAAGATGTCATATCTTACAGTACATTCCCTACCCAGGGTTCAGAGAGCTCACATAATTACCTTGTATAGTACATTTTCATTTCATTTTAAGTTTATTTTGAATATGCTACATTTTACTGTAGGTCATTTCTGAGAACTTGTATATTGTTAACTTTCTTTTCAAATAATGAGCCGAGATCTTTCTAATCTCTTATTATCAATCTGTTAACATGTGAGGTTAAATGCAGCTTCAAGTACATAAAAAATTTTAGGTTATATTAGGCTTTTGCTACATGTAATAAAAAAACACAGTAGTGTTTACTCTGAAGTCTAATGTAAAAGAAGAAAGAAGAAATACAAAGAGTCTACTGTTTTCATAGCTGCTCTAGCAAAATGGTCCAGGTCATTTAAACATGGTACACTTTGTTCAAAGTATCTGCCACTTCAAAATAGGGTAGAAATATACAATTGCCATTTAGCATCTCCCTCCAAGTCTCTGCATTTCCTACTAAAATCCACTTTCTTTTCTCTCATAAGCTGGTCCACTAAAATCAATGAGGTGGTTTATATAGGCAGAGCATGAATTTATTTCATTGTTTAGTGAGAATAAAGAAAAGCAGAGGGAGTTTAAAATGTGCCTTTATAGTTATTATTTTTTTTTTTGTAAAAGAAATGTTTCTAGCACTCACAGGCACAAAGGCAACTTTCTAAATGAGACTTGCTAGATCAAGGTTTGCAGAGTAAAGAAAAACAGCCTAATCCCTCTGCTTTCCAACATAATTAACCAACTAGTCAAAAGACCAGGGAGAACAGAAGTTCCAAGAATTATGTCAGATTTGCTATGATGAGAGCCCTTCGAGGCAGATGAGAGTGCGACTAAAGTATCACACACCACTAGGTTGCCTGCTCATAGATAAGATTTTCCCTGTCTAATATACCTGTGCTCAAGTCCTGAGTCTAGCACTCTGAAATCCACATAGACAGCTAGCTGCCTTTTGCTCTTGAGCTTCACTGTTCCCTTTCCTGGGTAAGAGAAGCTCCAAGGAGCACTAGAGCGCAGGACAGAGAATACTCCTTCCACCTTGACTCAATCTCCATGTTCGATTATCAGCAGGTACCAGAACATAGAAATAAAAATAAAAAGAAGAATATAAAAGAAAACATCTTGGGCTTATCAGTACTGCTTGATAATCTAAGCAACAGCTCAAAGGCTGAATGAAAAAGCAACATATTTCCTTGTAAACAAAACTGGCTGGAAGAGGAAAATAAGAGGTCTGTCTACCCTCGACTCTAAAAATCCAAAAGGAGAGGCAAAAATAACATTGGAAAAGAAAAAGAAAAAATGTTAACTCAGTTTTAAACTGCTAAGAAAAGAAATAATATTGATGCCATAAATTTAAACTTCTTTAGGGCCTTTGTTTCAGTACAACCCATCATTGAGAAAGTGATAAAAATGAGAAATAATAAAGATTATATTTGCCAATTTACACCGTGAGACATTACCATGCAGATACTTTTTTTTTTTAAATTAAAAATCTTGTTGGCATGCTTTACAGGCCTGGTATCATTTAATAAAGATATTAGTAATTTGGAGAAAGCAACATAATTACCAAAGATATGTGTAAAACCTGAAGTGATACTAAGTAATGAAGAAGACAAGTCACGAATACAGAGGAACATGCATCACTTGATACGCTCTGGGAACAAAGACCGTATACATTCCAATGATCAAACATAAAGTTACATTATCTTAAAATCAAATATCCATACTCAAATATCAAGTATATCAATATGAACCTGTGCATGATGTTTTTACCTTGCTTACTGGGAAAAAAAAAAAAAAAAAAGGAAGGGGGGGTGGGTGGGGGGAAGTTCTCTGACATCTATGCCAGCTCCCAGTGTCTTTCTGCTGTAAGCAAAGCTTTTCCTGATCACTAGGAAAGAAGCTTTCACAGAAGGGACACAAATAGGATAGTACTACTTTGAATAGATGCACAGAAGAAAAGTGGAGACCTGCATGTAGCAAGCAGCTAAAAATTCTAATACTTTGAAATCTAGTACTTTGAAACTCTTTACAAAAACAGTTTGCACTCAGGCTGAAAAAAGAATGCAGCTTTACAGGAATAAAAATGAAGGTACGGTAAGGAAAGTTGGGCTGGAAGTGCTAAGTTTAACAACTTGAAGCAAGGAAGAGAAACAACATAGACTGCACTAATGGTGCTATGGAAGACTATAGCAATCCGAGATGGAACGGAATAACTTCACAGCTGTTTGATGCATGAACTTGGAAAGCACGTATTTTGGAATCTGTGAAAGATGCAAGGCTACTGAGCCAGACTGAACAGTCAGAAAGTTTCTGGAATCCCCAGTTCAAGCACAACATAGTGTAAGAAACTCAAAGACTCAGAACAGAACCAGATAAGGAAAAACCGCAGAAGAAAAAAAGCAAGACAGAACCATAACGAATAGGGTCAGCAAACCTTATACCTTTAGAAAGCTTGGTAGAGACCAGGGGAAGATTTATTCAAGAAAACAGTAATATTCAATCACAACTGGATATGAAGAAAAGCAGCAAAATATGCACAAAGGTGTAGAACTGAGAAGGGTCCAGTCATTTGTCTATCATGTTCTATTGTTAAGAAGCTTCAGGAAAAGTTTCTAAAGAGCAACTATGTATTCTGCCATATACATAAGAACTGAGGTTTGTTTGGATTTTTTTTCTTCCCTGGAAATAACTAAACTGAAGTACTAGAATATCAACTTCGGTACGAATCAAAGCTTTAGAAGCTGGACTTTTCTGGACAAGTTAAAATAGTCTTTGAATACAGTTAAAAGGTTTAACCTACATCTTGTCACCACAAATAGGTAAGGCTAAGGTGATTGCCATGCACAAGATTCTACTTCTTGGCAAACGTAATTATTATTTGAGAGAGAAACAAACACTGAAAAGAAAGATTCTGTAACTTTCTCAGAGAGCTTCCTGCAATACCCTATATTTCCTACAATTAGTCCTACAGTGCGTAATCCAATTAAAACATTAGTTCTCATTAAGAAGAATAATATCACAGAAGAACATGAGCCCATGGCTAAAGCAAAGACAAAAGAAAAAATACAGAAGTTACAAAGAAAACCACAAATTGTTAGCAAGTAGATGAGATCAGGTGAGAAACAGCAGAAAAGTTGGTACACTTTAGAAGAGCAGAACACAAAACACACAGAATTATCAGTCCAGTGGTATATATGTTAAGAAGCTCAGTGATCCAATATTGGCACGAGATTTATCATGCTTAGTGCTCAAAATTACATTTTGATAATCCTCAGGTCATCCAAAAATCCTGCTGTTTAAACATGAACACATTAGAAGAAAACCACTAAGCATGGAACAAATACCCTAAGACTAAATAAATAAGTAAATATATTGGTAATTGCCAGGCATGGAGTACAAAGTGCAGCACTAACAGAAAAAGAACAGCAATTTGATCCCCAAGTTTCTATTTTTGCAAAATAACTGCATTTTGAGCAAAGCAGACTAAATCCATATTGTCTGTAATGTTGCAGGATTGCAAAAAAAAATAAATAAATAAAAGAAGTCTCAATGCTTATATAAAGATACAAACAGTATTAGAAGCAGTTTAATTTTGACTATTTGATGTTAATAAATCACATGGCAACACCCTTTTGAAGCAGTAATCTCACCTGTTGAAGTAGTTCAATAAAAGAACAAACTACCCTGTTAAAAAATTATTTAGATTCATAGGTCATGTTGGCAGCCACTACATAGCATACCTATACACAGTAAATTGTGGCAATAGTTTTATGGAAATTACAAATTACTCTCAGGGAGAAATTGCAGAACAAGAACAGGCGCATAACATGGTGTGAAGGATACTTTACACAAATAAACAGCATAAAGTGTGAGTCTTCAAGAAGCACAAAAGAAAAGAACGAATATATAAGACAGTATTAAAAAAAAAAAAAAAAAAGAGAGAGAGAGAAGATTAATGCCAAAATCCAAAGACTCTCAAGATCTATGAGGCAGGCAGCAGGAACCAGAAATACTTGAAAACTGTCAATTTATGTATTGCATTACCAGTAGAATACTGATCTTTCCCAGGGAAAGATTGAAAGTGCAAGGTGAAAGCAGCTATTATGGAAGTTAGTACTCTCCAGTTTGAATCAGCAACTCTTACCATGTAACAGTGACAAACTGGTTACGGACACCGTAATCACACTGCAAAGTGCCATGACAGATTCTGGAATACTTTCTTAAAAAGACTGAATTAGAAAGTTGGGGTGGCTGGGATGGGGGGCTTATTTTGGTTTTCATAAAGAAAAAAAAAAGCGGCCAAAAAGTCCAATTAGACCCTTCTCATCCTAGAAGAGAATGACACGGGTTCTAGGTTATAAGAAGCTTACTCCACAGTTATAAAACACACCACTGAAAAAGCCTCCCCTTTCACACTTAAGATGGCACACAAGTTTACACAGCTGGCCTCTCTTACAAGGTATCAGTTATAGAGACTGCCTGTTTTTCATGCTGTAACACAGATCTATTTCAATACATCTTCCGTGCAGCTAAGGCAAGCAGTGGCCTTGGAATGCACTATTTATTTTTTTAAATTGCATCTCAAAATGATTAGCTCAACATATTTTGTTACTTCAAACTTTTTCTCTGAGGGTCTTCTGCATCTGCCCTGCTATGAGAAATAAACAAAATGACCACAAAGAAACATCACTTGCTGAGCCATTCACAGAAAGGAGACACACAGACCTCCTCAAAGTATACTTAAGACAGATTTTATTATTATTTTTTTTCTATATAAAAGTACCAATTCCTTCATCATTCAAATAGAAGATTTTAGCCACCCAGTATGGACAAACAAAATTCAACAGAGGCCAACAAGTGGAATTCAGAAGAGGACATTCTTATCTGATAAAGTGGATAACAACAGTATGTTAAGCCAGCAAATCATGGAAGCAAATACTATAGCTAATCCCTGCTTTTCAGTGTTTGCCACACCTGAGCCAGCTACTTTAGAAAAAATGTAATATATTTTTTTATATATATAACTCTACACTGTTATTAATACATAGTTTTTCAGGAGTCAGTAGATATTTTTCAGTATCAAAGCAGTGGACTGGGAAGTAAAATATATCAGCAGAAATGCATGGTCTTTTTCTGATGAACCTATTTTCCCCATTACAGACGCTCGCGACTTTGGATCTGTCTTAGAAGCAGCTTCCTACACACGGTGACTGACCTGGCAAACCAACCCAAATTCTAACATTCTCTCAAGACAGCTTTATAAAGAGACTAGAAAAAGAGAACATTGTGCATGTGTGGGTGTGCATGCAAACACATATACACACACTCTCCTAATATCATTAGCAGCAAAGTGACAAAGCCAAGTTTAAGCTCCTTAGACATAGGCTGTCAAAGCAAGTGGCTTCCCAAGTTGCAAAAGTACTGTGCAAGGTGAGCTGGGTCCCCAACAATGCAACTCAACAAACCAACCACACTGCTTTAGCATCACCACTTCTCTGTAACAGGCCTATTCCCTCAGCTTGACTTTTAACTACATTACACACTTTCCTGAAAAGGAAAAGAATTCACTGGGCAATTTAAAAGCCTAATTTAATGTTGGTTCTTTATCCGCTTACTGTAAGTTACACACAGCTTCAGTTTCCTCAGCCACACTTGTGGTTAAACTAGCAAGGGTTGCTCAGTAAGCATGGGAACGAATTTTTGGTTTACTTATTTCTCTCTCTCACTAGAGTAAGCACAGCACTTAAAAACTTAGTTTTCTCTAATATTTATGGTGATTTTAGAGACAGCACCACTCCTCTCCCCACAGAACCCGATTTAGTTTCCTGTCCAATTCAGCACTAGTAATACTTCCCCCAAACGTGAGGGGAAAAAAAAAAAAAAAAAAAAGAAGAGAAAAGCTTTGCAACAAGTCCTTTCTCTGTTTTTAGTAGTAAGCAAATTTTGGCATTGAAGATCAGTGCATGGTGTGCATCCTATCATGTATTCCTTTCCATGGGAGCCTACCGTCATCTGCAAATGTCTTTGAAAATTCTGAGCACAGCTCAGGTGAGGAAGCAGTTCAATGCTCACATACAAGATGATCCCACTTTCAGCCTTCAACTACAGAGCAGTACCACATAAAAGAGTTATGCATCTGGAAAGCTCCTTCTCCCTAAGCCACAGGAGCAGTGGTATCACAGGCTGGATTCTACCCTTGGTCTCAACCACAGAGGAACAGCCTGAGACTTAAGGCTTCATTCATGTAATATCTACTTGGTGTTTTAAGAAGCTGACTAAGGGGCCTGAGAGCTTTTATTTGGACATGTGGTGGGGGAGGGGGGAAGCGCTCTTGATCTTGTGCCAACTTCTCAAGTCACAGAGAGTGCGAAGCACCCTGCTCTTAGCAGTCGCTTCAGCGAGCCGTCGCTTGCTGTCGATGACCGTGTGTGTCCAAGTGACTTTGTACTTGTGTGGGATCTGGAACTGGGGGCACTGCCTGGAGCTGGGGGCACTGCCTGGAGCTGGCGGAGCGGCCCCTGCGGCCCCTGAATCTCTCGCCCGCCCGCAGCGAGCTCGCAGGGCGGGGCCCGAGCCGCCCGCCCCGCGCCGGGACTGGCCAGGCAGTGGCCGCGCAGGGCAGGAAGCACTTACCTAGGGAACTTCTCCTTCAGCTTCCTCAAGCTCTGCCGGGTGGGCTGCACGTGCCCCAGGAACTGGGCTATTTCATCGTACTGGGCTTTGGTCAGTTTCATGCCTCGCACCGCCCAACCCCGCGGCGCCGGGCCGGCGCGGCGGCGGCAACAGCAACAGAGGCCAAGGAAACGACCGGGCTGAGTCGCTCCGAGCCCCGGTACTGCGGCCGCGCAGGGCGGCGAGAGGCAGAAGGCCGGTGATGGAGGGGATCGGGGGTCGCAGCAACCCCGAGGCGCGCTTTCCTCCAAGCCCGGTGCCGAGGCAGGACGGAGGCGGCCGCAAGGGCCGCTTCCCACAGCTCCGCCCCGCGGCCCGTCCTGGGCGGTGCGGAGGCGGAGCGCGGGGGGAGCCGCCATCCCGCGGCGCTCGGCTCTGCGCAGCCGCGGGGAGAGCGCGCGGCGCCCGAGAGCCGGGGTGTCCCGCGCGGAAGTGGCGCTTTGCTGGCGGTGTTGCCGCCTCCGCGTTTGGCTCGCAGGCCACCTGCTTCGGACTCCGGCCGCCTCCCCGCTGAGGACGTGCCGCTTTTGTGCCTGACAAGCTGCTCCTTGCCCGAAAAACATCCGCGAGGGCGGAAGGAGCTGGCGGGGCCTTCAGCGTTCTGCTACCGCAGGCCGCGGGTGCCGTAGGGTGAGGAGACCAAGGAACGCTGGAGCAGGTCGGCTCCTGGCCCCGTGTGCCGGCCTCTGCCGTATGCGGCAGCGCCTGCCCGGAGGTGGGGTGTGTAAGACCTGCTGTGTTACGGCTTTAAAGCACAATTTTCAAGGCCCTATCCACAAGTCACTTTGCAATTACTGTTGCTCCCGGTTTAAAGAAAAAAAATACTGAAGTAGAGAGGCTGTGGATTCTGACACGGCCTGAGTGTTGCTGGCCTGCAGTGTTGCGAGTGCGCGCAGAAGTATCTTTCTTCAAAATTTTAGAAGAAAACCATCCAGGTTTGTGCTTAAATTTACTGCAAAGTTTGTTCTGTCATATTTCAGCAAATAATGCTATTAAATAACATTTAAACATCAGTCATATGTTGTTGTAAGCCTTAGTTTCTGTGATGAGTATTTTTAATAATAACTTGGAAGATAGATACAGCCTTTTATAAACAACATCTCAAAACTAGAGGTTATGAAGGATCTGGGAGTCCTGGTGGACAACAGGTTGACCATGAGCCAGCACTGTGCCCTTGTGGCCAGTGAGGCCAATGCTATCTTATGCATTAAGAAAAGCGAGGCCAGTAGGTTAAGGGAGGTTCTCCTTCCCTTCTACTCTGCCCTGTTGAGGCCTGTAGTATTGTGCCCAGTTCTGGGATCTCTGGTTCAAGAGAAATAGGGAACTACTGGAGAGAGTCTGATGGAGGGCTGCAAAGATGATGAGGAGACTGGAGCATGTCTCTTACAAGGAAAGGTTGAGAGACCAGAGTCGGTTTAGCCTGGAGAAGAGATGACTGAGAAGGGAACTTATTAGTGCTTATCAATATCTAAATGGCAGGTGCCAAGAGGCTGGCAGGGGTGTCCTGGTTTGAGTGAAAACAGAACTAATTCTGTTCAGTAATTTTACTTTTCAGCTCAGTTCTTTTAATTAAC